>VXBQ01006424.1:96236-167992 GCA_013400175.1 Phainopepla nitens | reverse complement strand
TGTGCGTGAAGTTGCATGAGAAAAGGCTGTAGGTAATGCTAAAATCGTGGCCAAAGGCAGCTGGGAGGCAGGTGAGGAGAAGGAAGGTGATTTGCTGGGTGATGGGCTCCCAGTCGAATTAAGTCGGTAGCTGGCAGCCCCATGGGCACCCAGAAACCGGGAGGTGATGGCAAGGCTGCACAGTGTGATGCAATGGAACTCTCCTTGGCAGATGCAGGGGCTGAAGGAGGGCAAGGGACAGCACAGGTTCTGTTGGAGAGAGGTTGGCAAGCCGTGGAAATGACCCCAGCAAAAGCCGGGCCAAGAGTCTGGTCTGCAGCAGAGGAGTTAACACTGCCGAAGGCTCTCCGCCTGTCCCGCTTCGGTCCTGCGGGAGGGGACAGGTGGCACAGTTGGTAGTGCTATTTCAAAACGTGGAGGTTTTTAGTTTCCGTCAATCTCACCCTGGCCGTGTCCAGTCCCCTCAGAGCTGTGCTCACGACAGGGTATATAAGGGACTGTGTGCGAACAGCCCAGAGACTACAGCAGCCCGTAGTGAGGAAGGTCTCTGAGACGGTGCTAAACCTTTACTTTGCCTCTTTTGGTCGTGCAAGTGCTGAGAGAAAGGTAGAATTTGTGGCTGAGATTGGAAGATGTCATTCCACGCCCTTAAATCTTTTGTCTCAGGGCAATGGCTTATTTTGCTTGTGTACAACCCCGGAAAGGAGAGAGATTAAATTAGTGTTTGAGCATGACTGCTGTTTGTGAGAGTGACTGGATATTTATTTCACCCCAATTGTCAGCTTGAGGGGAAAATCTTCTGGGCATATCACGTTCTCTGTCTTCATCTTTTTTGCTTGGTCTGGAAAGGACTGTGCTTTCCTTTCCAGGTAAAAATGGCTTCACCTGTGTATTCCCTCTGCCCCAGGACAGCTGTGGAAGGGAAAGTCCTGCCCCAGTGCACTTTCTTAGGCTAAGCACCAGACCGACAGGTCCATGATACTGCTCCCTGTTCACGTGCCCTAGCAAATGGTTTTCTAATTGTGAAACTAACAATGGTGATGGACACGCTTGTGTACATTCAGGACTCATCCTAACTGAGAGCTGGGGAGTGCCTTGGGATTCTGCAGTGCAGAAATAGCTTGAGGTGGTTTTTTTTCTACTTCATAAAGCTTTCTACTGTCTGTCATTTTTCAGTCTTGTGCTTGCTGGTATAACTGGTTCATGGGCAGCCTGCGAGCCTGTACAGTTCCTGATTATATCACAAGGAGAATTTTTTTTTAGGCAGTGCTGAAGTACTGTTCAGTTTTAGAAACAAATTATGCAGGAAGCACCTGGTTTTGGAGATACCACGAACTTTTTCATCCGAATAAGCTTTAAAAATAAACCTACCCCATACCAGATACCCAGAGGCTTGTGCCAGATGTGAATGCCTTAGGCGAAGTAGTCAACAGCTTGTTCTCTGTGGAGGTGCTGCTTATTGTAATTTGAATAGAAGGCGACAGGATAGGTGCTAAGCGTTATGTAGCTTCTCAGTCTTTCTCTGCTACCAAAGAGCCTGAGGAACAGATGCCGAGTGTCGGGCGGTGCTGCAGCATGTGTTTCTATTCTTCTGTCTATGGACCGCGGCGGGGGGACGTGCAGCGGGGATGGTGCCTGGGTGGGGACACCGGGAGCAAGGTAAGAGCCGCACTGAGAAGGGTGAGCTAGTGTTTCTGTAAGCAAAATTTGGGAAGTCACATCCCTGACAGAAGGGGGGGGTGGGGATTACTGAGGTGTTTAGAAGTCAACTACAGCACCAGAATTACAAACAGGATGAAGGAGGGAGCATGAGTCATTAAAGTTGTCATAGGATGCGGGCAGGAGCCATAGAAGGATTTAGGACAGCCTGGAAGCGTTAGAGGTTTTCTCTACAAATGGGAGAAATTTCCTTTTTTGAGTTTGCTTTTTTCTCATTTACACCTGTTATCACCTCCAGTCTGTTTTCTCCTGTTTCATTGCCTTCCAAAAATTTTCACGGCACCAGCCTTTTATTCTGATGTAATTAAGACTAAAACCAAATAGAAACACCTCAAAGGCAGTAATTGGAGAGTTGAGAGAACTCTTCTAGCTTTACTTTTAAGTTGCATCCTGTTAATTTCTATCCTGATTTTTGAAATATTTTTAGACTTGCTCCTTGTGAAAAAGAGGATTATGTAATCACATGCTGTGATCCTGAATATTTCTGTTTATGCCCCCTTGTGACTTACACTGGCCAACAGATTCAGATGTGGTGAAGGGATACTGCACAGGTGCAGAGTCCCAGGAGCTCTGGGTGTGAGGGCAATTAGGTAGAGTATAGGAACCCAAAATGGTCCACATCTTCCTCCTCAGAGGAGGTGTAGCATCAAAAGCAAAACTCTATTATTAGCCACCAGTGATTTCTCATCGACAACTTTGTAACCACCCACACCATGGGAAAAGTTTTGATTAAAACGAAATAATCCAAATGCAAGACATAAAGCCAAGAGAAATAATCTTTCCTAACTAGTTGGTTGCATTAGGGTTTTGGGGTTTTTTTCCCCCAACAAGCTGGTAGCAGTTATATCCCATTCAATTTCTTAATTCATTTTCAACCTTTTTTGTTGGAGTTTAATTGCATATTTAGGAGGAAGAGAAGGCATGTCCACTAGCTAAAAGGAAAGAGCTTTTTACCAATCTGATATACTCTACCAATCAGTAGATACCTTTTCAGAACATCCAGATAGCATCAAGATGAATGTCTTTTTTTTTCCTCTTTATTAGTATTTTTCTTCCAGCAAATTAGATTGCAATTAGAATACAGCTAGAAATGGAACACAGTTGGAGTGCATTGTGTCTTCCCAAGTCAGGATTTTTTTTAAAGATAGCTCTTGGTTCCTTTGGAAAAATGCTGCAGCAGCACACAAACAATTTGGCTCCTTCCCAGGGATGTGAGTAGTGTTCTCACCAGCGTCAGCAGGAGCAGCTTATTTCCAATGGAAGTTATTGCTGATATGCTGAAATTTCCACAGAGCCATTGCATACCTGCCTTTGAGGATAAAAGGAGTCAGGCATCTTTGTCTATCCCAAAAGAAAGACACTGCCAATTATTTGATTGAAATACTGAGTTCCCAAACCTGTGATGGCTTCAAGGTCCTGCTCATTTTGGAACGTGGTTAATACACCCATTTGGAGAAAAAAAGCTGGGGCAGGTACAGCTGGGTGTGGGGGGTGTTTAAGTAGAGCAGAAGGATACATAAGCCTTCTGAGATGATGAGTACAGCTTTCCCCACTTAATCTCAGAATGAAATTAAGAGCACACTTTTGCCTGGAAGAGTTGGCCCATTGGCTTTGATACCTCTTATGTGCTTTGCCCCAGCTGCAATCTGAAACCTGGTGTGAATGTATTATGTACCAGGTTACACAATTATTGTGTTTCTGTGGATACACCTTTTCCTTGCCTAACACCTAAACGTGCCACAAAGTCCTTGTGTGTGCTGTGCTTCTGCAAAATGCCACCTATGGAGGTTTTGCTGATTTATCACCAAACTTGCAGGCACAGGCATGTGGCAGCATAGGCTGAGCCTGAAAAAGTGGCAAGTAGGAGAAATTTCCCTCGAGGTAAGTCCCTTTTCACCTGCTTAACCAGCCTGGAAAAACCAAACACTCCTCTGGCTGGTATTACCCTGCTAATAAATCAACTGGACTGCTCGCTTTGTGTGGCAGCCTTGATGCTTCACCATGTGAAATGCACACACACCCACTGTGGATTGGCTCTGGGGCTTCTCCCCAACAGATAAAATTAGATCTTCCCTGGACAACTAATGATATTGGTGGTGGGTAGAAAATGATATTTTCTTGTTGCACGTTAAAGCATAGAAGAATCTTTACTAAGTGCAACATAAGTATGTTTTTAAAACTGTAGCCCAAGAACAAAGCTCTTAAAATGCACTTTTTATTTAAAGAAAATGCTAAATATTAATGAAAATACTTGTTTTCTTCAGTATTTAAACAACATATTTTCCATACACAAAATATATGTTTTCCTTTGGAGTGGTTGTTAATCCTCTTTTTTAGAGCTACAGGATGTAAAATGAGTGGGTTTTGATCTGGTACGTGGCCACAAACAGATAGGTTTTGGATTTCAACCTTCACATCTGTATTCATGTAAGAAAGTCTGAAAAACAAAAACTTACATCTAAAAAGAAAAATAACCCAACCACTTTTGTGTTCATGAGAAACAGGAATGTGTTGATTTAGGCAGGTTAGGGGTTTCTTTCATAGAACGTTGACTTTGTTTTCTCAAACATACTGTGTATATAACTCATGAGACTATTTATACTGAATATTTGAGGTAGGGTCTCATATTTTCTTCTTGCTTTTCGCAGGCTTTGGGTAACCATGAGTTTGATGAAGGTGTGAGTGGATTATTGGATCCTCTTCTTAAAAATGCGAATTTTACAGTCCTGAGTGCAAATATTAAAGGGAAAACTCCACTAGCAAACGAAATGATGAAATATGTTCATCCTTTTAAAATAGTTCATTTTGACTCAGAAGCAGTTGGAATTGTTGGCTACACTACAAAGGAAACTTCTTTTCTTTCACAGCCAGGTATGTTTTCTTTAGTATGTAAGTTTATGTCCTTTGTTACTATTTTGTTATTTGCCTACTTTTTTAAATCCAAAAATGAATGTTTTCAGCTGAAAAGTGGGAAGTCAGTTGTTTTATCAGTATTTGCTTGTATTACTCAACTTTGCCTGATTTTTAATCTTAAAAAGGCTTGTTAATGTTGAAACCCTCTTTCATACAGAGGTATATCTAAGAATGTCAGAAAGTCAGTGAGATTGCAGGAGAGCTCAGGGGCTGTTGGGATTTTTATTCTTGTTTGGGTTTTTAAAGTTATATTCCATGATATCCTATTGTTAGTTATCAATTTAAACAAAAGTTAAAACATGAATACAACTTATCTCTAGCATGAAGTATGACATTTCTCTGTGTGTGGAAATTTTGTTCTTGAATGCCTCCATGCCCAAAAACAAGGAGAGGTTCATACTTGTTTTTGAAGCAAAAGTTGCCCAAGATGTTTTTAGTCTCTCAAAATATTTGCAGAAATTAGACTACAGAAGGAAGACCCATTCAGCTTTTACCACAATTGCTTCATTCATGAGTAAAATTAGAATTGATGAGGAAAAAGGCTTCTCAGTTTCTGCCTGTTTTTCCATCATTTCAGGGGGTTTGGTTTGATGAGAGTTTTGTTTGGGTTTGGTTTTTTTAGTAAAATAAAATGGTCTGCTGGATTGAGAAACAAATTTAAATCAGCTGTAGGAGATATGAGTCACTGCCCACTCAGAGTTCAGACTACATGCTACACAAACAGTTTCTTCCCTGGGTTTTGCAGTTAGGGATGCTCTAAGCAATGGTTTTAAACACTTTCACTTTGAAAGGGGACTTCATATTATTATTCTTCTTTCTGTTGCTTAGTAATACAGAAAGAGTGCATTGTTTTCCTGACAAAAGGAACATTCAATACTTTGAGGAAGTATTAGAATATAAAAATATTCCTTCTGTGGTTTTTAACTCCGATGTTGTATGTCTAACCTGTCAAGAAATGGACATCTGAGGTCTGAATGGACTTATTGATCTCACTTCCATTTTTCAGTGATATGGTTTTGGATTCCTGTCTTTTCTTCCCCCAACAAAAAGAGAAAATTGATCTGTATTTTGTGTAAGCAATAGAATTTTACCTGTGCCTGAGGGGGTGAGGATAGATATCATCAGAAGTCATGCTAAGTTTGAATAATGACAGTCAATATTGTTCTCCAGTAGGGATTAATAAAATCTGCTGCTTCTCTTCTTCCAAACACCTCTGTTGGGGCAGCAAGACCATCAAAGTAACATTCTTGCAAATAAATACACTAGGTGAAAATCCAGAAAGTGCTGGAATGATTCTATGAAGCACTGGAATACATTTCCAATAACATTTAGACATCATATCCAATGCCTCGGTACGCCGAGACACTGTAAGAGAGCACAGCCAGATAGAAAAGCAGTGTTAAAAGGGAAGTCTTGTTAGCTCCATAGATGGAGCTGAAGCATCCCTAAGGAAGTATATCCCACACTGTAATTGAGCAAAAAGCAGAGCAAATTCTAACAGCAACATTTATAGTGATCAGAGTTTTTATAGTTTTCTGCTTTGCCTTTGTGGTGTGTGGACAAACATTTAGAAGCTTTGAAAATGTGAACTCAGGACACCTTAATATAACTCAGTGACTATATATCGCCCATGACCTAGCAATCCTTCAGACTAGTAAAATCATGGCAGACATGGGTCAATGGCTAAGTAATTATCAACCTAGTTCCTTATATTCAATTAATTAGGGAAGTTTCAAATTTTAAATTCAGCACCTTGCTTATCTCTACACATTTCTTCCAGATGATTCTGTTTTCTTTGCCTCTGTGTGCTTTGGCACGCTCTACACTCTTAGGGCATTCTCAAGACAAACAGGAAGCTTGAGAATGCTGAAACATGAATTCCTTCATTACTGCCTTCTGTGGAAGTATTTTGTGAGTGTAATTTCTTCTATTGTTAAATCTCAATAACTTCCACACATCTATGAAATTACAACTTGTGCTTTTCATAGTCTGCTTAGAAAAGGTTATCAACATGCTTGAACAGAGTATAAAGTCCTTAAATCTCAGTGTTTGCTTTGGGAGGGACCAACTAATCTCTGCTGAAGGTACTGTTAATGTCACTGTTTGGAAACCATAGGGATGGGGAGCACATTTATACATTACAGCCAATTGGCTGTTTTTCTAGAGTTCTCTGTTTTGCTGTGTACAGCTGTCTCAGCTGAGTGCCCCCCAGGTTTTTCCATGTCCTGCAAGAGTTGCTCATAACTTGGCACATAGACACAGTTATCTGTGTATTTACTTTGAACTGATAGTCACAAGGCCATCTTTCTCGTATTTGGTGGTTCCAGCCCACTTGCTTTAGTTCTGTAATGTTGTTTGGTCCACTATATTTTTGTATAAGGTGGAAACCCAAACCTACTTACTCTGTAACCCTACAGGCAGTAAAATATTTACTAGAACTATCAACTTAGCAGAATTTTCTAAAATGGAATTTTAAACTGCATTTATTCCACTTAATTCCGGCTATCTTGCATAATATTTTTAACAGGCAGACAGTTCTTTTCCCCTGTTCAGTTGTAGCAGTTTGGCTGTTTTTTCTGAAACTTTACCTCATCTAAAAAGAGAAGAGAATGCCACATCAGCTTAATACCTTGAAACAGAAGTGAAATATTGACATGAGCAATAAGTCAGTCATTTTGATTCAGATTGTTTTGAAAAATGCGCAGATGAGTTCTAAGCAGTACATTGCTTTTTGCCTGGTTTCTTAGAGAATTGAACACTGTGTAATTGCTCTTAGAGTCCCCCACTGTATAACTTTCAAACCTGCTGGCCCATTTCATCTCAACTGCACCAAACACTCAGAGGACTAGGATGCAAAGCTGTGTGCAATTCCATGCCTATGCCATGGAGAAAGGCTGAAAGTAGCTCCTGCATCCCCAAGCAGAATTCCCTTTCTGAGGGGAAGGCAGACAACAGGAGAAAAGTGGGTGGGTGGATTGGCAGGGGGATGACTCACCCGAGCTCCGGTGTCTGCCTGTCCTTGCATGACAGTCCTGGGAGAGAGATGGGCTTACCTGCATGGGATGAGCTTTGTTTTTTTCCCTCATGATGAGAGTGGGTTGGATGATTTTGATACCTTTTTCTCTACAACTACCTGAAAGAAGGGTGTGGGGAACAGTGTCCTTCTCCTAAGTAACAAGTGACAGGTCAAGAGGAAATGCCCTCAAAATTTTGCAAGGGGAGACTTACATTGGATTTTTGGAAAAAAAAATTATTCTTGAAAAGGGTTGTCAAGCACTGGAACAGACTGCCCATGGAAGTGCTGGAGTCTCCATCCCTGGAGGTGTAGATGTGGCACTTAGGGATGCAGTTTAGTGTTGGACTTGGCAGTGCTGGGTTAATGGTTGGACTCTATGACCTTAGAGGCATTTTCCAGCCTAAAGGATTCTGATTCTGTGGGTTGAAGACTAATAATAATAATAATAATGTGTCTTCAATGTACGGCGCATTTGTAGGCGGCAGTGGCGTAGAGGGATAACAGAGCTGATGCTGGTGGGGAGAGTTTGCCACCTGGCTACTGGCCATGGGAGAAATTAGCTCACAGGCACCTGCATGCTGGCACAGCTTATCAGCTCGTTCCGTTCCTGCTCTTTGTTTCAAGAGCTCAGCCCTCTTTGCAGAACTGGTCCCCACACCATTGGGCTGCAGCTGGTCCATGGTGGTGAGAGGAGTACGTGAAGACCTGAGCTCAGGGATCAATTCTTGCACTTCCTTTTCTGCCAGCAGCTCTGCATCAGGCCCAGCTGCTGTCAAATGCAAGGAAGTGCAAAGAGGGGCTGAAGCCGGTGGCTTACTTCAGCCTGGAGAAGAAGGCTAAGAGGGAACCAAGTGCAGCCTTCCACTGGTGTAAGGGAATTCAAAGAGAAGACAGGGACAGACACTTCCCAGAGGGCGAGAGAAAGGACAAGAAACAATGGGCTCAAGCAGTCACAAAGGGAATTATGGTGGGACTTAAGGAAAAAATTTGTCATGGCAAGCGTGGTTAAGCCATGAAACAGGTTGCCCAGAGAGACTGGAATTTCAGCCAGCTCAGACTAGACCCTGAGCATCCTTGTTTGCCTTTCAGTTTCTCCTTGGGTTTTGGACTACGGGGCTCCTGGAGGTCTCTTCCAACCTCAATTAACTTCTGACTCTTTGATTCTGAGAAGAGGTTCACAGAAAGAAGATGTGGGGATGCATTGCACAATTCACTCTGCAATGTGCAGTACAGAGATTCCCTCTGGCACTAACAGAACTATTGAGTGGGTGTGGTGCTGAGCCAATTTATGTAACCCTCTTTTATCTCTTCCATTGTAGCAGCTTCCTCCTCATTTCCTGAAACATTTTGCAGTGGATTGTGAATTCGTTTCACTCCTCCCTTTGTTATGAAATAATGTAAATCTTTTTACTTTAAAGGCTTATTTCAAAATGATTTGATCAAAAAACTCTGCAGGAAGGAGAGGAATGAGGTAGAAAAGTCACTCAATTGTCATTACTAAGTTGAATCTGTCCTTAAACTCTATTCTTAACACTTTCTCAGAGAAATGATCCTCTTACATAGGAAATCATTTTTTAGTGCAACCCAAACCGCTGTGCCCAGGATAAAAATGCCTGTTCTTCTAGTGTTCATGTAACTGTTTGCCACGTTAGAGTAATTTCAGCAGGCACAGAAAACTTGCAGAAAGATTATCAGTTTCCCAACATCCTTGTCCAGAAAAGGTTTCTCCTTTCCAGACTTCCTGTTCCTTATGCTATTGTTGGATAGTATCTCAGATGTGTGCTGTGCTGTATTGGTATTACTGAGAGTAGCTCATGTTAGGTGAGATAATTTGTATAAAAAGGCAATTCAGAATTTAATTGAGGACTTTAAAGAAGCTGCTGTTTAAAGCCTTAGGGAGGGGGTGATAAAGGAAATTACGAGATGACCGTGCAGTAAAAAGGAGATTTAACTTGGGAGAAGATAGACAATCTCAAAGAAATATCGTTGGGTAAGAAAAAACCTTTGTAATAGAATACAAGTGTTTATATGCGAACACTGACACATTTAGTTTCCTTTCGCTAGTTAAACGATATAAGTCATTCAATTTTTGATCCTACTATTGATGTAGTTGAATTTTTTTTATGGAGTTATAACTTTTTTTAGTCTAGGCAAGTACATACAGCTTGTAGCAGAAATGTTGTATTAGTCTAAGCACACAGGTGCTCCTGAGAGACTGAAGAACATTGGCTTAGACCAAGAGCTTGAAACAGCTAAGGATATTTAAAAGGCACTGCCATTCAAAGTCCTTCTAATTATACAAACTAATATCCGAATGTCAACTACTTTAGCTTTAACTAGCAATTAAGGTACTTTGTAAGTAAATTATTTTATTTTCTTTTTTAAGGGGATGATGTAACCTTTGAAGATGAAATTGAAGCATTGCAACTGCAAGTGAATAAACTTACTGCTATGGGAGTGAACAAAATAATTGCACTAGGACATTCTGGTTTTACCGTGGACAAAAATATTGCCCAAAAGGTGAAGGGAGTGGATGTTGTGATTGGAGGACATACAAACACATTTCTCTATACAGGTATTTTACTTCTTACTAGAAGGTTGCTTCTAAAGCTAAGCTGAAACTGTTTGTCTTTAAACTGAGAGAACTTTCACCAGTATAATTTACTGCTGGCTGCACTCAGCCAGGTTCGTAGCTGGTACGTGTCCATAACTTCCATGGAAGAAACCAATTCAAAACAGCCTGTGCCCACCAAGTACCACAGCTCACTGAGAGGTGGCATAATGCTGTGGCTGCTTAAGGTGACCTCTACAAAGTGGGGAAGTGGAACAAAGCTAGTAATACTGGTCAATTACTGCTAAACATACTGTACTTCTTTCAAGCTCACACCTATAAAAGAGTAAACTAGCTACCTACTTTTAGACATTTATGTGACTTAACCAGAAAAATCAACCATAGAAGACTTCAAAACTGCTACTGCTGTTGATTTTTTCTGTAATCTGATTCTATATTCATAAGTCTGCATTTAGCCTGCCATGAAAATACTTTGCCCAAGTTTCATCTGTTTATTTTAATCCCACTTTTAATCTCTGACTTTATTCTTCTTTTCTCGAGAGGCAGATATCATTCCAGAGATAAACATTGCTGATCTGTTTTCTCCTGCAGTAATGCTAATTTAGACAACACCTACCATCAGCAGCTTCCCCAATGCTGTTACCTTCCCCACAGTGTAAGGACACATGTAAAAGAGAGGCTGTTTTGTTGTTCTGTTTGATTGAATTCTTAAGTTCTTTAAATTTAGCAGAAACTTTAATAACTGGTTGAGACTATAATGGGAAATTTCTGTGATTTTCAGAAAAGTTTCCCATGTGCCCTAGTCACAGGGGTAACATTATGTACCCTACCCTAGAACTTGACTACTTAAAAGGTTTGCCCTGTCCATCATCCTCTCCTCTCCCTATTCATCTCTTCTCTGTTTCTCCTGCCCTTTTTGTCTTATCTGGACTCTCACCTTTTGTTATCTCTCTTGTTAAAAGGAAACAGTTGCATGCCACGTTATACATTGGGCAGATCAGACTATCTCTTGAATTTGGCCTCAGGAAATTGACTAATCTGGAGGCACAAAGCATTTACACACCTACCAGTCAGAGCTCACAAACACTTTGCATAGGGGTGCAGCAGAGAAGGAGCCAAACTGGAACAAAAAACCACAATGGACCATCCCAATACCATGTGTCTAACAGTGACCAAGGGGGGTGTTTGAGGGGACTGGATGAGCCTGTGGACACATTTTACTCAGATCTGCCCATGTTCCCCACCAGCTTGCAGCTCAGGGACTCCCCAAGCCAGATGTGGTGTCTTGATATTTACTGGCTCCATCTCCTTTTGACTGCCTTCAACTTCCACAGCAACCTATAGCAGGGCCTTCCAATACTGACCTGCACAACCCACACAGACCTTGGTCTTGTCTTGGAGTGCAGCCTGCAATTTCATTGAATTACTCTTGAAATGGGAAAAACAAGGATGGATTCCATATTCAAAGTGTGCATTCATTGTGGATTTACACAGTGGAATCCATATTCTCTTGCACAGTCTTGTTGGCCAATGCCTGTAGATAGTTCGTGCCTCATAGTGGTAGCCACAGTAATCAAAATACCTTTTTAGGTGTGATCCAAAGAGATGCCATGTGTCACAATTTGGAATCATGATGTGAAGTGCTGCAGGAGCTGAGACATCTGAGTTCATATCCTGTCTAGATCTGCAGGAGTTTGCAAGCACACCTCTAGTCATCCCAGGGAGCACCCTGCTGTCAGACTAGACTCTGCCAAGCTGTTCCACCCCTCCCCATTTGAAGCTGTCCAAGATTCACAAGGCCAGAGAGAGCACACTGCAGGAGACTCTGCAGCCTTCAGGTTAAAAATCTCAGCTGGGAATGAGTTCTGGTCCTTTTTCCTGTTGTTTCTGGTTCCTTTTGTTTGCTTGGGTTTTGTTTTTTTTTTTTTTTTTTTTTTTTTTGATAAAACAAAATTGTCTTTTTTTTTTTTATTAATACTGGCAAGGTGAGAAAATAAAGAAGTAATGTCTGGGGGAGATAAACTAAAAGTATCTATTTATTTAGTCAAAATACCATTTATGACAGAATGTGGTCTGAGCATATAATTTCTATCCCAAGTGCTGTGAAGAACATGCTCACCTATCCAGGAGCACCATGAGTGCATTTGTGATCCGTGCCCTGCTGAGTCAAAGCCATCAGTCAGCATTCCCAGAGAAACAGCTGCATCTGCAGAGGTGATTTCCCTGCAGAGTAAAACATCTGATTTGAAATTGTGCGTGTCTCAATGCATACATCAAGCTTGTAAGCTCTCATTTAAATCAAGAGGTGTAATCAATAACTGGCAGCAGAATGTGGGAGAATGCTTCAGCTCAGTCTAGGTGGAGATGTAGGAGCTGTTGGGCCTGTTTTGTCATGGAGATTTAGAGACATACTGCCCATGAAGACATCTCCACAGAGAAATCTTAGTCTAAGGGTTTCATCTTGGACTAGTCCAACCTGTCTCTAAGATATTTGCCAATCTCTGGTTTATCCACAGGTTATAAGGCAAATATTGTCCTTACTTGTTCAGATGTGCCTTTGGTTTGTAGAACTGATTCAAACTGCAGTGGTAGTTTTGGCTTAGAGCAGTTTATTCCTGGTTTTCATCAGAACTGAACTGATGTTCTGAAAATGTAGTGTATTGGCTAAAACAGGGTAAGAAATAGGAAAATGTAACATGTTCTTTAGTCACCAAGTACAAGTTTGTGCATTTGTAATGAAACAGCATCTCATGCCTTGACTAGCATGAATTCTACTGCTGTGTTCTTTGGGGTAAGATGCACTGAAAAGTCTTTGCATTTCAGAAGGAGCACATCTATCTTACAATGGAAAGATATTGTAGAGCTAATTAATCCTGCAAGGGAGTATCAGAAAATATTTCATTAGAAATCAAGAAATGAGTAGGACGCTGGACAAGCACTTAACTACACACAGCTTATATAAACTAAAATAATGCCTAGAAAGAATAAATTTATCTTTCTAATGCTGTGTTCCTCTAAGGACTGAAGAAGGACAAGAAATCAAAACCGATCCCTTTTTCATTTCAGAAAACCCCAAAGCCATTTTTGTGTGCATAAATCCTGGAGAGTCCTCATTAGCTACAGGATTTCTTGAATTCTTCCGCAAATAAATTAATAGTTAAGTGGCACTCCAAGAAACCAACTCTGTTGGCCTGGCTGAAAGTAGAAAAGCTAGTTCTGTGGTAAGTTTGGTTCAGTTTGCAGTTTGTTACAGCTCTTCTCCCTGGAGAAATAGGAGGGATTAGAGAGGAATATGAATCATGTTTGAGTTCTAGAAAGAAATATTTATCATCCTGCTTATCCTAGGATTTAATATAATGTAAACAACTGTAAATGGAAGGAAACAAGCTGTTCTGGGAGCACTGGAAGTGAAGAGGCTGCTTTCCTCTGGATCCCTGTCCTCTGCACCTGCTCCCCTGTGCCCCTGCCTTGCCAGCAGCCCAGTGCTCACCAGCACATGGATGGGAAATGCCTCTGCCTTTGGGACAGGCTCTGAGGGAGCTCTGTCACACAGCACGTGACGGCTCTTGCAGCTACCCAGCCTTGGTGTGACAGTGGGGCAGAAATAGTGGCAGGAAAACCAGCTGGAGAGATACTGCTCAGACAATGTCACTACTCAGATAACGTCAAGGAGACACGGAAAAGGCTGGTACCCTTGAGGCAAGAGCTGTGCTGTGCAGTTCCAGTTTTCTTTGCCACTTTCTCCCCCTGTGTGGTTTCTAAATCCTGTGGTAGCCTATGCCAATTGAGCTATCTCTTTTTTTCTGCCACTGCCTTGCCAGTGGCTTAACTTGTTTCCAAGTCCTACCTCTAGTCACCTTTCAGACTTTGCAGGCTGATAGGAGTTTTAAATCCATGACCACACAACTTTGATGCTAATGAAGTTTGTTTTTGCAGAGGGTCTTGCAGTCTGTCTGAAATTTTGGAGGCTTTTTTGTACAGTGAAAAAATGATCAGCTGGCTCTATGTACAAATTCACAGAACTGTTTGCAAGCATTCTATCTGCTTATTAACAGTAAAAATGCATTAGAGTTTTTCAGATCAATAAGTCTGACGTATGTTTTACTAAGATTCTTATTTTCTATCTGATGCAGAATAGTGTGGTATGAAGGCTCAACAATAAACTTTTCATCCAGTGGCTGGTATGTTTGCGTTACTGAGGGACTTAGATTGCAATAATGGGAATGAAAAGTTGCTTTGTTGCTGTTGTGATTTGATGTCACTGCAGAGTGTGCTGTCACAACTGAAAAAACACTGTGGTAGTTATTTGAGGTTGTGTTTAAAAACAACATCGTCTCTTACGAGATCCAATACGGCCATGGCTGTTTCTCTCCTATCTGGGTTTTTTACGGCTCAGAAACATTTGAAATGTCACTGTAGTAACTCCTTGAAGGTCGCATGAGCTGAAGACCCGCTTTTCATGCTTGTTCTGTGCAGGCACGCCACCCTCTAGTGAACTGCCAGCTGGCCCCTATCCGTTCATGGTTGACTCAGATGATGGGAGGAAGGTGCCAGTGGTACAAGCTTACGCTTACGGAAAATATCTTGGTTACTTAAATGTTACATTTGACGAGAAAGGAAACGTCGTTGAAGCAGTTGGAAACCCCATTCTGCTGGATAGCAGTATTCCTGAAGGTATGTGGATGAGGCACTTGAGTTTGCCGGCAGCGCTCTGCCACAATTCAAGTCTTGTCACGTTAAATACAAGGGCTGAATAAGAATTCAGCTTTCTTTCTGTGGCACTGTTCTCTTCTGTGTAGAGTTCAGCCCGTGTTACAGTTGAATATGCATGCATTCAGAGTGTGGTTTTATCTGTTTAAAATCCCTGAAAGTCCTTTCGTAAGAATTCAGGTGATACAATGCTTTACCACTTCGTTGAACCTGTTTTAGCTAGTCTTGCAATTGTGATTTAAAAGATTACTAGGACTAATTTACAGTTTTGCCAGAGGCTGGGTTCTTCAGAACAGAGTTTAGAGCAATATAGGAAAGTGTAAATGTTCCAGGAAAAACTTGAAGTACCCTGCCAACTACTCTGCCAACGTGCAAATATTATATACAAACCCATGGGTTCTTGTATGCAGTGCTAACTGCGTTAACGTTTTAACTCCGAAACACTTAAAGAAGTGGGAGGAGGAGAAGTCTCTCTGTCACTTTTTGTTTGTAACTCCAGCTGAGCTCTGTTAACTACTTTTTTGTCAGCTCTGTAATTACCCAGGGCTGGTTTTCTTAGCTGTTTCCTCACCAGTGTTTGCTGTATAAAGTTCTGAGCTTTTATCAGACTTTCTAGGTTCTACCTGAGTATTTGTAAAACAAATCCTTTAAAAATTATTTGTTCATAGATATTTACTGTGTTATTCTCAGTGACTATTATTGTAGTGAGATGATGTAATGAAACTTTACATTCTCCCTCTGTAGTCAGTAAAACTAAAAATTCAGATACATTGGTGGTATAATTATATAAATGTTGTTCTTGCTGACAGGTGTGAGCAAATTGATTAAAACTAGTAGCTGATATAAAATAGTTGTAACAGCTGTCTGCATATACAAGTATCTTTGGTTTTTTTTCTGAAATAATTAAATTTTCACCCGAGGGACAGATGTGCATAGAGAATTAATTTGTATAAATGGTTTATTCCTGGACATTGATATTTGAGTTATTTTTCCTTTAAGCACAACATTAAAGAGAGGAAATTACAAACAGAAAAAAAAATGTCAAAGACCAATCTCACTTCTATTTTAAAAGTTCTCTGACCTGTCAAGGTAGGTACTAGAAACCCCATCAGTCAGAGGTTAGAACAGGACTGGGCAAAAGTACAGAGGAGATAACCTTGCTGTGGCACAGGACTGGCTTATTCCCTTGATTGTCCTGTCTTGCCTTCTCCCCTTACAGGCTTTTTTCTTGAAGTGAATACAGTTGCCATGTTGCTTGAGAAGATTTTAGGAAAAGTGTAACCTTTTAGAATCATGAACACCTTTCTCTTTTCCTAAGGTTTGTATTCACTGAAGTGTCATTAATAAGAAATATGTATGATGCTTATTTTACACTTCTATATTACTTCACAGACGAATACATTAAGGAAGAAGTGGAAAAATGGAGAGAAAACCTGGGGAATTATTCTGAAGAGATTGGAAAAACTAGTGTTTACCTGAATGGTACAAGCCAAGCATGCCGTTTCCAAGAATGTAACATGGGAAATTTGCTTTGTGATGCTGTGGTAAGATGTTTTCACCACTACAGGTGGCAATCACATCTGAGGGTTACTCCGGATTCAAACCATCAGCGGATGGGCTTTGTGCCTGCTTTTCAACAGTGCAATATCCATTGTGTCCCTAAAAAGACCTGGCAGAAGCGAGGCTATAAGGAATGTTGCTGTAGAGAGCAAGCAGCAGTTCATTCTTTGTGCATAGCCTCACAGAAAACAGCTTTTCCACAGCTGGTTTTGAGGCTGCACTTTGAAGGGACATGGCAGTCTGACCTAAGAGCCCAGCAAGGAGAAGAGCTCAGCTCCCCTGCCCCTCTCCTGCTACTGGCCCCCACTCACAGCACTCACTCTCTGTCTTCTCATTAGTCACTGGGCTTTGCTGTCACTTCAGGGCACTGGCACAGAAGAGAAATTCTGGGTAATTTTCTGTCAAACTACTGACAAGAACTGTCCCTCTGAAGAGCATAGAAGGTGCCAGCTGAAGCAAGGAGGGGGTGGGAAAGGCCATACCCCCAGCTGGGCAGAGAACACCCCAGCCCAGAAGGAGCCACCAGCCCCTGCTGTGTTCTGACAGGCACTATTGGGCTTTAACAGTCACATAACTCCAGAAAAGTCTTTTTACAAGAAGTCACTTCCAGTTTTTAAACTTCCTGAGTTTGACTGTTTAACTGCCCTGCAGCAGCACCATTTCATTTAAGTGTCTCAGGGAAAAACATTCACTAATGCGACTGTTTCCAGAAAATTAACGTTCCCATAAAAGGAAAGTTAAGGGACAATTAATAATCATGAGTTTTCACATAAATATGTCCCCAAGGCTATTTATCTAGTCCATGGTATTGTTCTTATTGTAGTCCTTAAAATAATTCTCTAGTTCATGGGTGAATTTTCAAATCAGATTAATGTTTGGGACTTCTGCATACAGTTCTCCTAGAATTGAAGCATCTTGCCTTTTTTTTTTTTTTTTTTTTTTTTTTTTTTTTTTTTTTTTTTTTTTCTGCTAGGCTTTTTAATATCTTTCTTTGCAAAAATGTGAACAAATGCTTTGGTGCTTTGGCACTTTTCAAGCTTAAAGAAAGTAACCCTGTAATCTTTCATAAGTCTGTAGATTTTCTTGCTATGCATTTTTTCTTAGGGGGGTCAAATTCTACATTAGTTGAATCGATGTCTCTAGAAAATCACCTGCAGTCATCAGTAGATACACAGATTTCTCTTCAAGTTGCCTTACCAGTCCTATACTTGCTTTGCTGTCTGCTGACATGTGGTCAGAGGTATAAAGGTAAAAAATAGACATGCCTGTTCCATAAGCTTTAATATTTGGAGTTGTCCTGAGAAATGGAGAGATGGAGAATTGCAGAAGACTGATTGAATGTTTGTGCTGGGTCAAAACAGAGGTCCGCTTAGTTCAGTGATGCGTCTCAACCAGTAGCCCAAAATCTCAGAATAAAAGGTTGACAGGCCTACATGGCATTTTACAAAGGACTTTAAAGGGACTCAGATGTGAAAAGGCTGTGAAATTGATAACAGCACTGTGTCAGCTCCTCTTTCAAGTTGCCTCAGCTCAGGGCTGGGAAGTTGCAATCCTTTGATTTTGAGTTACAAACCTAAGCATGGATCTGGCCTCAGGGCATAACTTTCATGACTAAGCTGGAGGCACAAAACATTTACACAGCTGCAAGTCAGAGGTCACAAACACTTCACATAGGGGTGCAGCAGAGAGGTGACCCACCTGGAACAGATGACAGGATCAGTCATCCCAAAGTTTTGTGTCCAGGAATGACGGAGTGGGATGGTAGAGGACGAGCAGAGTCCTGGACAAGCCCATGGAGTTGCTGGACTCTGCTCTGCCTAGGTCTCCCACCAGCTTGCAGCTCAGGCATTCCCAAGGCAGAAGTGGTCTCTTGATATTTACTGGCTCAACTGGAACATGCGAGGAGGGCACGAAACAACAACAGGGGAGAGAGGAAGAAGGGGAGTGAGACAGCAGGATCAGCTCCTGCAGAGCCGTTCCACACCCCTTGCCAGCCTCCAGCCTTCCCAGCAGGTGGTGGCAGGGCGTTCCACCATGGACCTGCATATCCTGCAGAGACCTGGGTGTTGTCAGTGCATAGCTGCTCCCCACTGCCTGCATAACTGCTGGATGTCAAGTGGTCCTCGCTTGGAACCTTTGCTCTCTGTCTACCATACACCACTCTTGATTTTATAGCCTTCTCTAATATTTCCTTCCATTATCTCTTAACCAGGTCAGACAGTGCAAGACTACATCAGCATTCTACATTCAGAAGCTTTTCTGTGGCTTTGACCATCCTCGTCACTCCTCTCTGAATCTTTTAGGTTTTTGATCATTCTTGAAATGAGAAAAGACACAAATTCCTACCCAGCCTCCACATGCCCTTCTTCATTTTATAGGCTTCTGTCATGTGCTTCCTGTAGTTCTCTTGGTGAGACTGAAGGCTTATGACCATAGTCATTCCTGCATGGAAACCAGTCCATCCTTTCTATTATCCTAGGTCATTTCAGCCTTTTTCCATTCCACACACTTATTTCTGAGGATTAAACCTGGAGGCTTATCATCCTCATGCAACTGAGTAAATATCTGGTCTCCATTTTCTTTACTACTAAGGGTGTCACAAACAGATATCATCCTGTCCTTGCATTTTGCCAAAGCCTCGCCACTGAAGTGCTGGGGACACACTGCTGTTCAGAACAGACTTTCTGGTCTAGTATGCTTGTTTGCTGTTCTTCCACTGTTCTACATCTTTCTAGTTACCCAAGGCCATTCCAAATATCAAAAACCAACCACAGAGAAGCTGAAAAGACTTAATTCCCTGCAAAATGATTAATTTATGCTTTCCCTAAGAGATTTTACTGAACAACAGCATTTAAAGTTCTCTTCACTTCTCAGTTCCCCAAATATGCTTAAATCATTTGTCTGTATCACAGTCATTGAAATAAAAAATCACATTTCCTTTGTTCAGCCGCACAGGCCAGACACAGAAAGAGACACAGAGACTAGGGCAGAGCCCACAAGCTCATTACAGTAAAAGGCAAATATTTTTCACGTTAAGAATTTTAAAAAGCAAAATACTTGTTTGGGTTTTTTAATAACTAAGTATTTTACAAGGAGGCTGAAGATAATGTCAAAAAAAAAAAAAAAAGGCCTTTCTGTCTCTTTTCAATCTCAGGTTGTATTAGGTTTAAATTTCCAGAGCCTATAAAAAGTGAAGATGATAAAACCTGTTTAAACCTTTTCCTCTGGCAGCTTTATGAGAATGTCGGGCGTCCGGATAAGAAGACGTGGAACCACGTTTCGATGTGCATCCTGAACGGAGGGGGGATCCGGTCACCCATCGATGAGCAGAGCACCAATGGTACGTACAATTACCAGCTGAAGGACAACCTCAGCAGAAAGAAGGAATCCTGTCATGCCAGCCTGAACGCAGTGTTAGGCACGGGCTTGTTTTGATGGGGTTTGCACAGTGCTTAGAAGTGATTTCAAACTTTCCCAAATGGTTGTCCACCATTTGAGCACAACTGCACTCAGGCTGACGCTGATAGAAGTCTCTAGCATTGTTTGTACGCAGTGCTCTTTATAATTTCCCTCTCTCCTTGCTGCCTTGGAACAAAGAAAGGTCTCCTGCTGTACAGGGTCATCTGGTATGGTCGCTGGGAGCCTTCTGTAGAGTAAGTAAATTCTGGGTTTTTCTGAATGCTAAGGTTTTAGTTTTTATTTTCCTGATACCACATACATGCAAGCTGAAAATAAACAGATTTCTCAGTTTAGCTAAGTCTTTCTCTGGAACTATGTGAGTAAATCTTAACAAATTGGAAAAAGTGCCTGATGTAGCATGAATAGCTGTGTTTCTTCATCTTAGGTTTCTGGTTTGTCATGTCTTTTAGTAGCTCTGTTCTAATAGCAATACATGCAGTTACATCAAACTCTGATTTATTGATCTTGATACTCGCTGGACAATAAAAGATGCAGGTTCTTTGGGACAATATTAGTGATTCTCATCCTTACCAGCCTTAATTTTCTTAACCTGTATTTGCCATGTTCCTTGTCAAAAACTTGATGTTAAACAATTCTAAAATAATTCTGTAAACAACAGCAAAAAAGTAACAAAAAAACCCCCAACAACAACAAAACCAAGAAGTGAACAAAGTCTCTTTCCCCCAGGTAGCATTACTGTGGAAGACTTGTTGTCTGTTTTGCCATTTGGAGGTCGTTTTGATATGGTGACATTAAAAGGCTCCACACTGAAGGAAGCTTTTGAGCATAGTGTGAGGAGATACGGAAAAGGAAGTGGAGAGCTGCTGCAGGTTGGAGGTACATTTTCTTCTTTCCTCTTCTCAGTTTTCCAAAACAGCCGTTCCTCCTGTTGACCTTATTACATCTGGAAGCCTTTTTTTAAGAATGGAATGTCAAGCTGACCATACATCCTTGCACATGCCAGCCAGCAGACATTGTTTATCTCATATATGTTTAACTGAGCCACTGCAGCACACAGGCCATCGCTGTTCCATCCAGCACAGACAATATTCCTGAGCTTCCTGAACCCAAAATGGCATCAGTTTAACACTGCAATTAACTGGAGGAAAATATAATTTAGTATAGCTGTAACACGGAAATAGCTACAACAAACTCCTGTTTTTAGTTCTTAACTGGAAGTTCCTAACTGGCAACCTGAAACGCCAAACTGGATGGCTGTGCTGAATTTCAGTTTATCAAAATAATTTTGTGCAATTCCCTAATGGTTGATGACAGTTTTAGAGTTTGTCCAACTGGGTTATGGAATTGCTCCAGTGAATTTCTAAATATTTTATGGATGAACAGTTAATATTAAAAATCTACTGATATTAATTGCAGCTGCCTACATGTTTATCCAGATGTGCATTAGGCTACAGTCATGTTTATTCCCGGTCTCTCTGTGATTTAGTGCAGATTTTATTGTTTAGTTAGCAGAAGAGCTGAACTTCAAGGGCAGGGGCTGATGCATTCCCTCCCTCCATGCCTCTCATCCCATATACCCTGACAACGTGATCCCTCACATGCCAAACAAAACCCGTGTGTCACACTCTCACCAGTAATACCCATGCTCTTAGGTACCTCTAAGGTAGAACAGGAACAAGCTCTGCTTGCTGCCTCTTCACAGAAAAACAAGAAAACCAGTAGCTCTGGAAAGGGTTCAGGATGGAAGATCCAGAGCGGGAACAGCGCCAGGGCTGGAAGAGCCTCAGTGCTTTGAACGACCTATAGTGGCTTCCTCATCTGCAGATTCTTGGCAGTGCTCTTCTGGGGGCCTGGCTCTCCCCTGACCTTAATCAAGGAAGGCTCACCATGAGAAATGCTGCTTCTCCTACAGTGAGGAGACACTGCAGCGTGCAGCCCTGGTCTGGCTTTCCTTTTCCAGGACAGTGCCTATTATCCAGAATAGCTACCAAGTTAGGCTGGCTGGCTGGCCTTAAAATAAGTCACTTCAGCCAACAGGCCAGGGAAATGAAGAAAGCATGTGACTACAGAAACAAGGGAAGGTATTTTTATCTTGCAGTATTCCAATCCCATGACTAGTGATTTCTTCTTGTGGAGTAGTGATGAGAACAGACATCAGATAAGTAAATGAGGTGGAAAAGTGCTTCAGCACTTCTTATTTCTCTTGAATGTTCTTGCATAGAAGTTGAGTAAGAGTGCAAAGAACACAGGGCATTTAACTGCTGTAATTCAGAACGAAACAACTCTTGGTAACAGGAAGAAATGCAAAGAACCAGCTGAAGATGAGGGAGAATGCTGTTTCTGGCCCTGCGTGTCCAACATGCCCTGCACTAAGTGGCATTCCAATGTGTATTTTTGTAGGCATCCACGTTGTCTACGATCTCTCCAGAGCCCCAGGAAGCAGAGTTGTTAGCTTAGAAGTGCTTTGCACAGCCTGCCGAGTCCCAGCCTACGTCCCACTCCAGATGGATGAAATATACAATGTGACTCTGCCATCCTATATGTTATTTGGAGGAGATGGCTACAGTATGCTGAAAGACAAAAACCTGGGATACAGTAAAGGTAAGGGGAATACAGTCCAGGTAAGTATGGGCACTAGCAGGGTAGCAGACAAACAATTCCCAAAAATTAAAAGTACAAACCTCAGACTTTTTGCCTTTACTTAATGATTAAATTTGCTTCTACTCTGACAGCTCTGGATTGCTAGATTTGATTGTAGGCAGCAACTCCACTCCTTTTCAGTTAAAACCATGAAAGTTCAAAGAGAAACATTTTTATCAATTCAGCAGTGCTCAGAGAGCAGTTCTGAGTTTGTGGTAAACCAGAAAAGCAGCACAGAACACAGAGAGTACATCTAACACTGCCTTGCACTTGTAGTCATTACTGACCAATGCATCAAAAAGAAAAGTGCTGTTTTCTATAGACATTAAATTTCCACTGTATAGAAGTGTTTGGAAAGAGAGAATCATCACCTCCACTATTAAACATGCAGCTCAGGTGAACAACCCCAGGGTGAGGTGGAAGATGCCAACCTACTCTAAGGGAGTCAGCCTGCCCAGCCAGAAACAGGGACAGCTGGAAGTTCTGCAGGCAGGAGAAGGCAGGGTGCCAAAGACACCACACCACAGAGGTGGAAGAGAGGTGTCCTATAAGGCTGGCTTAAGGTCCTCTAAAGCTGCATGCGAAGTGTTAGAAAGTCTGTGTTTGCACAGTTGAAACTGTCCATCTTTTAGGATTACGGGAAACTTGAAAAATATTTGAGATTAAAATCCATTATTCCTGAAAACACAAAAGGGGTATAGTGCTGTATTTAAAAAAAATATCTTGTAGGAGCCCATCTACATTTTTGCAGAACTTTTAATTTTGTATGTTCTGCTTGTAGATGGTGAAAGCATGCTTTTACCTCAAAAATTTTCCTCTTGGACCTTTGTTACAGGCTAATTCTTTGTTTCTACAGGTGTTTAAAATTGATTCTCACAGGTAGGGTTCGTGTTCTGAATCAAGTTCAGTGAAACTTGATTTAAAGCATCAGCCCTACCCATGAGACTGAGAAAAAGCTTTAGGAACAGTGAGAGGGAACAACTTTTAAGGTTCTTGTAAAGTCTTTCAGTACAACAGAAGGGTAAAACTGTAATTATTGTTAAGATGGAGGGATATGCTTTAGGAGTCTAAGAGCTTGGATCAGAAGGGGCTCATTGCATGGCTGGCAGCAGTGATATACAAGGGTGTCCCACTGCAGAAAACCAACATAATACCCTGTGTGCACACAAGCAGTACCCAGACTAGAAACTTCTCCTAAAAAAAGTAAATTTGAAAAAATATAAGCAAGAGCTTTGCCAGGTCTACAGCCCTATACCCCAAATAAGTGGGAGATTATCTCAATCTACATGACTGGAAAATACCATTGTAACAAATTCAAAACAAAACAAGCCAGACAAAACATAAAGAATTTGTTTGTTTGTACAATACAAGTTGGTACCAAAAATTCTGGCTACAGACCACCGCAAGTGATGTGTGCTGATTCAGAATGGCAAACCATAGAAAACAATTTGATTCTTGAGCTAAAACTGGAATTTAGGCAAGTCCTTACATTTTGTTTAAGAGCTTGGCAGATGCAGAGAACACTTTTTTGTTTGTTTCTTTAGGTGAACCTGACATTGAGGTTGTTTCCCGCTACCTCCAGAGAATGAAGAGAGTTTACCCAGCAGTTGAAGGTCGAATAAAATTTTCCTCTGGAAGTCTTATTGAAGCAAGTCTCACCCTCATCTCTGCATTGTTAACTGTAACATTCTTGCACACTTGATTTTTTTGTTTGGAGGAATACAGGAGGAGAGATGATACTGACAAAGCTATGAGAGACCAGTTCTCTTCTGTTCCACCTCACAATGAATAAGCAGTGAGGTTGCTGTCTTTAATCTAGTGGTGTCACTGCAGCATTTGTGTGCAGGGCAATGGGGCAGAATCCATGACTCCTCTTGGACCTGAAATTCAGGTCTCAAAAGCAAAGTTCCAGTGAATACTTACTGCTCAATCATAAACCAATGACAGACTGAAATGGGGTATTATAAGTTGTCAAATTCTTTTAGCTGCTTTAGACAGTGAGTTAAGAACATGATTCCAGCTGTAAACAATCTTCTAGAAATTCATTTGTTAGAGATGTATATTCCTTTCTTTGATCTCCACTCAGGGTTACGGTATTCAGTCTAATATCTCTACTTTGCTTCCAGTCATATTTATCACATCTACATGAATGCCTGAAAGAGCTATTTTAAACTTAGTGCCATTAAAATCATGAAGTCTATTTAATATGCAATTTTAAAAAGTTTTTGTTTTACTTTTGAAAAAGAAACATCACACTTATATTTTCCATTAAAAAAGCATGCAATGAAAGCTTGACTTGATTTTGATCAATTTTAACAAATTGAGTACTCTTCACTCTTATAAATATGACCAGTTTGGGGACTGTATCTAGAGTGAGAAAACAATCTCTGACTGTATTTCATATAAATATGCCCAATTTTATACCTCTTCCAAAGAACAAGGCACAAGACTGCTTCCTGCAGCACTTCTGGCATCCTTTGGAAATAGGTAATGGGGCTTTTTTCAGCATAACCTGCCTTTATGATAACTGTGATTATACCTCTTCTATGGGAAGGCTGTGTTTAAAAAAATAGATGTAATAGACAGGCTGATGAGTATCAATTCAGATTAAATGCTAAATGTACATTGCTGATGTTTTATCAAGAAATGATTGCTTATGAATGAGGGCAAAAATCATTATTTTTCTAAGATTACTGGGAATTTTGACATCAACATATTTGGGTTGTTTAATGCTGTTTTAAACTGACTGTAAGTGTTTTGAATAAACCTGCTATGTTTTCCTGGAGAGCTCACTACACTCTTTTTCAAGACTGAAGCTGCTTGCCTCTTCCATTCACTGCACCTGTAGATTTCAAGGAAAAAGTGCATTAAGATAAATATTCAGTATGCTGAAATTTAAAGACCCCATTCATTTCCACATCCATTCAAGGGCTGTGCCTGAAAGGCTCTGGACTACACAGCTGTATTAGGGAAGGGGTGTAGAACAGGAAGACTGCACACCAATTCTGAGAGTTGCAACAACTGCTTTGGCAGAGCCAGAAAGGAGAGAAATAACACTTTTACCTCCCTTTGATAAACAGAAAGGAAAGCTTTGCAACAGTAAAACAGACAAATGATATTGAGAAAGAACACCAATGCTACATTAGATTTGTTTGTTTGTAAAAATTAAGGAATGCCTACTAAAATATCTCTGTATTGCTCTGCAAGTGGAACTTGTTATAAATTCACCCATAAAAGTCCTTTTCAAAGTCTTTTATAAAGGCTGGGCCAACAAATTAAGATTTACAGAGAAAAATCTTTCACACATTTTTATATGAATGAATTTCTATAAAATGCTGTGAATAGACTCACATCCTCTTTTCTAAGCCTGTAAAGAGGATGTCAGAAAAAACCACAAAGCCAGACAAGAAACTGCAGAAGAATAAAGGCTAAGTTGAAAGTCAAAACCACTTTTCACATCCGTTATTATTTTAAGAGGGCTTTAGAGTTGAAGATCAGGTACTAAAGAGACTAAATTACACTTGTGATTTTCCATGCTCAGAGAAAGACAAAGGCTAAAGACAGTTCTGAGATTAATTATTTGTATGCAATAGATCCAATCATATACTTCTGTCGTAAAAAGAAAAAAAAATATTTGTTAAGACATTTTCAAACAACTTATTGGGAGCATTCTACAACTTCTTCCAAACAATTTTTCTACATATCCTTTCAGGAAGACACCCAGTAACTGCTCTTTTAGCAAAGTGTAAGTTGGCTGATCGCCCAGCTGTCTTTTTTGATGTCATCCTGTAATTTCATACACTGAGAGATTTTTGTGAAATTAATTAGACTTTTACTGGTAACAGCTTAAACAAATTTTAAATAAAGAGCACAGATATTTTATTTACTTGTAATCGGTATTCAATTTTAATGTCTTTATTGCATAAAGATATTTTTGAACTTAAATTTTATTTTATTTACAACAAAATATACAAGGCAATGTTAAAATGTCACATGTCCATAAGAACAGTGCAGAGCAGATCCTACTGGTTGTCCTCTCACATCCAACTTGACACAGAGCTTGCTTCCTTTGGACCCTATTAAACAGGAAAGGAGGGAAATGTACTTATTAGGTTTGAAAATGTGTTTTTACATATAAATGGCTGAACTGAGCTGCAATTACTAATAGTATCTGAAAACATCCATTTAAAACCAGAGTTAAGAGAATGGAAAGCTACTGGGTTTTAATACTATTTCTCCAGAAGTTCTCACCTCCTCCGTTCCTAACTGTTAAATACAGTTTTCTTAACACAGCAATTTTCTGCTCTGGAAATAGTACTGGAGAGATATTTTTTCAATTAGATTTCTTTCCTTAATTTGCTTGGAATGCTTTTTCCCTTTCAGCTGTCCCTTTTCCTTGTATCCTGTCTGACAGACTCCCAAGGGACTGGCTGTACACTATCTCAGAAGAGTTTTTCAGCTCTTGGAGCTTGTTCATTTACACATGCTGCCATCAAACAGAGCACATATCAAGTGATCCAGCTTATATCCGCACTGGTACGTGCAGCAGGAAACACCTTCAAGATACAATCTCAAGAGTGGGAAGCAGACACCCCTACTAAGGAAAATCTTCCCATTTCTCCCATCACTGTTTTCCCACTTTTGAGCAGTGCTCAAAACAAAACTTCTGGGATGTTCAGTTTCCCCTTTAAAAGCTGACTGGCTGGAAATATTTTTCCATTCTTCACTGTAACAAAAACATTTTGGTATGAAGCAACTCAAAAAAGACCAGTCTATGCTGAACAGAGAGAAAAGGCATTGGATTGATTCCCCCCAGTACAATGGATAGCTAAGTAAGAACCAATCATTACTTTTAAACTTCCCCACTGCAGTTAAGAAGAAACAATTCTCTTTCCAAGTGGCTTCACGGTGCCAAGTGTTTGCAGTGATTTTGGGAAAATGTTTTTAGGGCTCTGGATGAAAACCACTGCCGTCCCTCCACCCATAATCTCTCCACCTTGCATTTTCCCTCTCAGCCTTGGTACATTGACAACCAGGTCCCACTGCCAAACATGACAGATGGAGCACTTTGTTCTGTATTGCTCTCAGTATACCTGAAATAAGGAAATAGCTCAAGTTCCCAGCTGAAGTCTTTTTCTTCCTTTCCACTACTGAAATCTGGGTCAGAGATTCCCTTGCTCTGTCCCCATCAGCTTCAGTCAGAAGGGACAGGGGGAGCCCACCCCTCACCTATGCCATTTCACCAGGAGCAAAGGTGGCACTAGAGGTCTCTCCTCAGCAGGTGGTAAGGAAACCCTGCAGAGCAGCTGGGCAGTGCCACAGTTACACAGGAAAAAACGAATGGATTAAGAAGTAGAAAACATGATCTTGATTTACCTTGAATAATCTTTCTCTTGATTTGTTTTTGAAGAAAAATTTTTTTTCCCCATTGAATATACACAGTTATGAAATCACAGCATGGCTGGGGCTGGAAAGTGTCTCTGAAGGTCACCTGGTCTAGACCTCAAGCAGGGCCACCTAGAGATGCTCAGGACCACGTCCGGACAGCTTCTGAATATCTCCAAGGATGAGCATCCCACAGTATCCCTGGGCAACCTGTGACAGTGCTTGGTCACCCTCAGAGTGAAGAAGTGTTTCTTGATGTTAAGAGGCAACTTCTGGTGTTTCAGTTTGTGCCTGCTGCCACTGGTCCTGTGAGCGGGTACCACTGGTTCTGTCCTCTTTGTACCACCCCCTCAGGTACTTACAGACCCTCTGAGCTTTCTCTTCTCCAGGCTGAACAGTCCCTGCTCTCTAGCCTCTTCTCATAAGAGATATGCTCCAGTTCCTTCAGGATCCTCATGGCTCTCCACCAGACTCATTCCAGTACGTCCATGCCTACCTTGCACTGGGGAGGCCAGACCTGGACACAGCACTCCAGGTGTGGCCCCACCAGTGCTGAGCAGAGGGGCAGCATCACCTCCCTCCACCTGCTGGCAACACTGCTCCTATTGCAGCCCAGGATACCACCAGCCTTTTGTTCAACTTTGTGTCCTTCCAGCTGGCTGGAAAACCCATCCTGGCACCTGGGCTTGTTCTTCCCCAGGAACAGGACTTTGCACTTCCCTTTGCTGAAGTTCAGGAGGTTCCTGCCAGTCCATTTCTCCAGCCTGTTTAGGACCCTTTGGAAGGTAGCATGACCTTATGGTGTATCAGCCACTCCCCCCAGTTTTGTGTCATCATCAGGCTTTGCACTCTGTCCCATCATCCAGATCATTAATGAAAATGGTAAACAGGACTGGAGTCACAGCTGACCCCTTGGATAATTCCATTGTTACTGGCTATTCCAGTAACATTCCATTAATCACCACCCTCTGGGCCTGACTGATGCTTTAAAGACCATTTAAAAGCCACTCATTTTTTCCATAATCAACTGAAGAAAGACCAGTGTTCCTATATATATGTATATAATTGGCTGCTGAGATACAAAACCAGTTCAGCAGTGTAAAACAGCAGGGCTAAGTCAGGTCTTTTTTTCTGCACTCAAGTTCCCAGGCTACTTCCTTGTTCCCTTGGTCAGCTGGGTCTTATTTTGCCTGTTTTTAGCTGTCTGAGCACTGGCTTGAGGAGGTCAGCTACAGAGCTGAAGCACAAAGTAGGTCAGACTTGCTGAGCCAGCCTCATTTCACTGAAAACAATGGAACTGTCCTGGCTTGTTCCAATATCTTGTATTTGTTTCTGTTTGTCATGCAAAACAAATTGCTGTTGGCACTCTGCAGTTCTCAGGCACATGGTTCAGGCAACGAACATTTATTGTTAGTGAAGGGTTTTTTTAAATTTGTTTGGGGTTTTGTTTTTTCATAGCTACCTAGCAGGTAATTCCTGCTTGCCATGAAGACCAAACTGTAAAATTACTAGTAAAAATCTGTCAAGGTTTGATATACATAAGTACAAACATCAGACAGACCCCAAACCTAATGATATGCATTTATATAGCAATTCATGTTGTGCAAATTCTTTCTCCTTTATCTGGATAGCTGAAGTTAACATTGCAGTGACCAAAGTAGAGGTAAGAAACCTGCCTGCCAGATATTCTCAAGAAAAACGCTGCAGCTTGATCTGAGCTTTGCATGCAGAATTCCCTTCCTAAATTGAGAAATGCATAAAATAGAGTGGAGACAAATCAAAGAGAAAGGTACAGAGATCCCAACTGCTTTTGATCTGTCAAAGTCTACTGAAAGGCAACTCAGACTTGCTGCATGCTAAACAAATGGGCCCGAGCTGATTTGGAAAGAGCTAATTGTAAATGTAAGTAATCCAGATTTCAATTATTTCAGCATACTGGAAAAACACATTTTTCCCAAAATTTATAATTAATATTAGTAATAGAGAATATCTATTACTAGTAGTAACATAACAGCAAAAATGCACCAGTGACCAGACTCAGTAGCAGCTTGAAGAACTCTGAAGTTCTCAAATGGAGTTAAGCACATACCTTACTCAGCTCTGGAAATAGTTCTTGAATCCCAATGTCCAGCAGAACATAAGTTAACTAAAAGAAAATACAGAAAATTAAGGACACTCCAAGGCAAAACTACTGCTTTTTAATCTTAATTCTGAGTAATAGCCCACTCCTCTGCTATTCAACAGAAGAACATTCAGTTCAGGAAACCCTGTGCCAGAGGGCAAATTTGTCACACATTATGAGTTACCTGTTTGTTGAGCACTGGTTGCTGCAGTCCTTCAAACAAAAGCCTGATGCCTTCGTATTTAGCCTCTTCCCCAATGCACTTGCCTATTAAATCTAGACCAAATTACAAAAACAAAGTCACGAGGAAGCACTGCAAAGCAGCTTTATGATGCAGTTATAGAACTCCAGTAATTAACAAGAAAAAATTGGTTAAATTAAAGAAAGAGTTCATTTTTTTTCTGTCTCAAATGGTAAATGGAAAAAAACCTCACACTTTTGAGTTCATCCTTTTCTCCTCCTTTTCCTTCAAGGCTCCATACCTAAGTAATTACTACACTTTTTATAATATTAATGTTTTGTTCTAATGCACTGTTTAATAAAGCTGATTTTTAAAATTACTTTCAGTTAAATGGGCTCCTCCCTCCTAGTTTATACAGTGCAAGGAGAGCTCAGATGTACCTTCCAGCTTAATGATGTGCCTTTTTAAACACAGTTTTCATCTGGATAAAATACAAACCACAGGAACATTCAGAAGATGAAACATTATGGTATTAAGCACATGTGTAAAGCTCTTGATTTCCATCACCAAGTCTTTATTATTACTGCTCTACAACCTTAGTCAGCAACACTTAAATGACACAACTGAACTGTTGGGTTTTTACACCTGGTATTCCAGTCAACTCAAATCTCAGCAGCCCAGGTATTATTTGATTTGGAAAGACAGTGTGACTGTATTTGGGTTAAATATCTGCTTGTCCATTTGACCCCACTCATACAGGCAGTCGAGGAATATAGAACCTGGAATGTATCTCATCATTTCTTCAAAAGTCTGCTTTGCTCGTTTCTGTTTATCCTGGAGAGAGCGAGGCTCGGTGTTCTCACAGAACACAGCATCTGCAGCAAAGATATTAAAAAAAAAAAAAAAATGTATCTTTAGGCAGCTACACATCACTGACATAGAAATGTGCCCTGGATTGTGGCTTCAAAACGGAACTTCTTCTCTGCATTGTGTTGATTAGAAGGGAATTCTAGTCTTGTCACATCATACTTTTTGCTTACATTACCTGATCAAATCCAGAATACTGCCCCTGTTTGAATGACAATCATCTTTTCACAGTCCGTTTCCATTCTTTTCGAAGTTTAAAGCATTCTCTTCTAAGTTTGGATCAATTCTACTCTAGGTTAGTTATGATTTCCTTACTCATAATTTCCCTTATGCTTTCAAAACTATAAGCAGTATTTATATCTTGTGCTAAAACACTGTCTGGAACTGTCAAAAACTTCAAATTTATCTATGAATGAGAAAGCAAGAATTGCTATTCATCTGAAATAACAGGTCCAAAGTTTTGGTTTTAGGCTCTGAAAGTCTTACTGCACTCCTTTTTTGCCTTCCACAAGCTTCATTTTTGGTTTGATAAGGATAGAGCTGTCTTGACTCCAGAATTCTGGCCAGAAGCATTGTTTGGATCAGACTGCAGTCAGGTAATACTCTACAGTTGTGAGGTAATTTAAAATATTTTTTAGTTGCTCTCCTCGTCCCTTATTTGAAGGTCAGGAACACTCAAGCCCTCTAAAGAGCTAACCACAACAAAGGGAACCAAAAAATTAATACTTAAAGACTGATGCAGTACACAAGTGAAGTAACTTGACAACTCCATGAAACATTTGCATCGATACACTAAACCACCTTTATTCTGTTTTTCTTGTTCTTTGCATACCCAAACAAATTACTATTCATAATACTTTTTTTCTGTAATCATCACTGACAGACAACATAGGTGACTCAACATCTTTCCACAACAAGCTTTGAAGTTAGTCCAGACCCATCTGATTTTTAATACTCCACCGGTTAGTCAGCATTGCAAAGTTCAGCACTCAGTACCTTCACTGAAGGGATTTCAAACACCAGACTAGAGCAGTGTATTTTCACCAAAGATGTAACTATTACTGACCTCTCAGCAGTGTTATCAGAGAAACCAACCGGTGCTCCTCAAATAGCTGTTCCAACTTGTTATGCAAGTAATAGTCTGTATAGAGTTCCAACGTATTTTTGAAGAGAATTCTTCCTCCCATTAAGAGATGATGCAGCCAGTCAGGAATGCGGAAAACTACCCTACCTGCGAAGTCACAGCAACACCTATGAGTAGTAAGATACATGAGGGTCTCCTAATAGTCATGATAAAAGAATCATTTATTCAAAAAAAAAAAAGATTGCAAGCAAAAAAAGAATATTTCAGTTTTGTTAGTGCAGCACTGAAAATATCGTTATTCTCCACTGTGCTTATGGAATACTTCCTTCAGCTATTTCTATTAATTTAACAATTCCAATTCCCAGAGTCTAACAGCAGCCGAGGTAGATCTGAGAAAAGGGATGGGACCTACTCTCAAACTCATCCTACTGAGACACAGAAAGATGGAGACATAACAAAGCAGCTAAGCAATGACGAAAGATAAATGATGTTTTAGCACCACAATAAAGTCTTCTAAGGAATGACCATGTTACTAAGTTGTATATTAGCTTGAAAGTGTTGAGTTATATATGACTGCTACAATGGAATTTCATTTCTCACCAGAGACTGTGAACTTCATATTTGTCATGAAGTATAAGCATAATTAAGAGAAATCACTTCTTACCAACATACATTAAGTAGTCATAGACTCCTTCTACAGTCATCATTTCCATGAAGTAGTTCTGATTTTGTCGTCTTTCTGTATTCTCAGACCGGTTTGCATTATTCTTGAATAAATCATTAAAAAGCTAAAAACAGAAACACAAGACTGAAATCACTGCATTCAAAGGCAAAAGGACAGTCACCAGTTCTTTGGGTTGGTTTCTTTTTACAGAAGTAGCTTCTTTCCAGAGTTTTCAAAGAACGGATCAGGGGCGTTGATTTGTTTCATTGTTTCTGGTTTTGTTTTTTTCAAATCATTCACATTCCAATAAAGGACACATCACATGTTGCCAAGATACACAACAACCAAAATACCTGGGTTCAGAACAAATCAGCACTGAGACATTAATTCATGAGCCTTTCTGCTCCCACTACCTTCTTCCAAACTAAACAGCTGTATGATTGTATGCATCTAGACTTTCATCACAGGTTCGGATTTCCTTGATGCACCCTGTTCTGAGAATGAGTGGCTAAGAGGATACAGAGTTTGTCTGCCTTGAATCACAAGGGAAGTATATAACATCAAAGCATTCCTAAAAGCTCCTGTTGGTTTCCCCTTTGAAATAAATACAATGGTTTCTAGACAAAATATACAAGTTTTTACATAGAGAAATATCTTTTTCTCCTGCCAGCTTAATTATTTATAGTAAACTCCTTATAAACTAACATTTGGGTTTCTTTCCATTTATCTCATTTCTCAATTATATTCCTTTAGCCTTCTATTCTCCTACATCATCACCTTCCTCCCTGATCTCTCAATTTCCTTGCCTTTGGTTCTTTCTGAAAAGATACTCTAATTATTGCAAAACTTCAAGAGGCTCTTCCCTGCACACCAAAAGGTGTCCCAAGCCACCTAGGTAGTAGTCCTTGCTTCCCCTATCCCCAAGTCTGTGAATCCCAACAGAGGGAAAGAAAATGTCTCTAAATCCCGATGCTTTCCATGTTTATTACCTAGCAATGCCCACCAGAAGTTTATTTTAAATTAACTTGCCGTCTAAGTAGTTAATCTAGATATAAAATAGGATTAATACAAAATACTCTGTATTATGAAAAGAAAGTTCAAAAGTTTATGCCAAGATTCTAAAAAAAATCCTAGAACTAGAAGGAAATGTAACATAATCACAGAATTGCCTAAGCTCAGGTGATTGCCACTTAAAGAGGCTTTTTTTTTTATCACTCCCAAAATAACATTAGTTCCAAGGAACAGGAAGTAATTTGCTTATATGTGGTTCACTTTCTGTACTGCAATTCTCCCCAAAATAAATAAAGCAAAAAACATGCAAATCACAACAATCTCTGAATCATGCAAGTCTCTAAACAGAATGCTTTGCACTCTGAACAAGTACATCAGGACATCAGGCAAGAGTCAGGCTTTTGACCTGTACTCCTTCAGGCCCTCTCTTTAGCTAAGTGCTGAGCTGCTGGTATTACCTCCACAAGGTTCACTCAAACTAAACACCACCAACTTACTACAGAAATTACATAAAAGGGCAAATATGGCTAATGCACTGGTGGATGACCGGTATCCAGGAACGTAACAAACCTAAAAAGAACACATAATTATTCACACCTACTTTATGCAAGCATCCCTGGTACATTGTTTAAAAAACTCCATATAAACTGAAGTTTACATCCTCCTTAATACTGAGAGCAGAACTGCAGAAAAACCTTAGCTGTAGTACTGTAACTTAAACAAGAGCCTCCTTTATTTCCTAGATACACCCCACCACCTGACAAAGGTGATACACACTGAGCCAACTCAAAGCAGCCCACTGTGCAATGCAGACAAAGGTCCAGGGCAGTGTTTGGAGGCCAAACTAAATCATTAACAGCAATCTGGTAGGTAACCTTTGAAAAAATCAAATGTGAAGGCTAGCTTAGGGCAAGGTTTTTGACTTTCAAGTGCTATTTCCACTTTCACCCTAAACCAGAAGCAGCACCTTCTGAATGCTGATTGTACCTCCATACATGGACAATCTGTGTTGCACCTTAAAACAGGAATGGTTCCTTGATCAGAGGCACACTTTGAAAGCATTTCAGAATGCAATCTACAATGCACTGCAGCAGCCATAATACCAAGTGGCATTAGCCCTCTACTTCCACGTTTTATGCTTTCCAGTATCTTGGCTTGGAAGAAATTCAAGTGAAAAACATACAACTGGTTTAGCACAGAAGTTGAGATTATACTCACAATTCAGATAAGGACAAGATTTTGCTTTAGATGTTTCTCTGTGTGTTAATATTTGAGACTAACACCACAAACCTCAATGCTATCATTATTTGTATCTTTAAGATTTAACAGAAATTATGATTATAATAATGAAATAATCTTAAAAGGCTTACAATGAGGAAATTCCATGAATCAGTATTGATTAATAATAAGTTGTCAAGCACCTGAAGTCAGTGAAAGATAAAAGGTCTGTATGAAGAAAAAGACCAAAGTAACCCCTTGTACAACAGGCTATCATACCTTACTGGGAAAAGCAAGCAAAGGAAGCATGAATGCTCATGGAAAGTGCCTCACAGGAAAAAAAAAAAAAAAGCAGCTACTTAATGGTGAGTGCATACGCAAACATACACCCATACATTCCATCACAGGTGTGAACTGTATAAAAACAATACCATGACTATGAACAATATCTAGAGCCAGAGGTATAAACCTCTCTCCTGTTCTTCCTGTTCATTTAAACAGCAGAGAGGATTATACCAAGATGGTAAGACGAAAGACTGTATGCAGTGTCTGAATCATGGGAGTCAGCATAAGTGACCACATCTTCCTCCAAGTAGCTTCTCAAAAACATTTATTATACTGCTGGTGATCCCAAAGCAACTTTTATTGCTGTTGGCAGGCCATCAGAAGCCAGCAGAACAATGCCTTTACTGGCATATTTAGTGAAGTCTGCATCAGTTGAGAAGTCCTGACCTATTATAGTAAGTCTGACAAAAGTATGTTCAGACGATGATCAAGCTGCTTACAGACCTTCAGAACAGAAACATGGCCAGAAATCCTGCTAGAGCCTCTAGGAGGGGGAAGCAGAGTTTTTTGTTCACTCGTTTTTTTTAACCAGGCAAGTTGGTAACCCTTACTGTAGTGGATGTGATACAGAATGAAATCCAATTGCTCCTGGTTATACTGGGCTTGACTACCCACATTCATCCTGCATTTTTAACTAGAAGTTTTTCCACCAATATTTAAAACAGGCAAACATACACACGCCCCAGGAATATTCAAAAGGAAGGAGCATGAAGAAGACCTGTCCAAGCATTAGGCACATTTCTGACTGGGCCTGCCTGCCCAGACAGACCTTCAGGCATTTCTTATTCAGCCTGCTGAGGAAGAGGGAGCCTGCATGTACCCCACTCACGGTAGCACAAGCACCAGGGAACGTGCACTGTCATCTCAGCACAGTCCAACCTGTTGAAGCTGAAATAAACAGATTTGTGTCAGAAAAGACACATGAGAACACGGTGGGAATTCAAGCATTAGCTGGAAATCGACTACCATTTACCAAAAAACTGAAGAACTCTCTTGCTATGAGCCAACATGTTCTTCTCACAGATGGGCACTCAGGAGGCACTAACCTTCCAGTCTCTTTGGCAGCCTGCCAGATCTCCACATGGATTCCATACAGGCAGCTCACACAGCCCTGCTACAGACATTTGGCATTCACCTCCTTCACCAGAAGTGAGGTGCCTCACTACTGCACAGCAGCTACTGCACAGAATCACAGAATGGACTGGCTTGGAAGGGACCTCAAAGATCATCCAGTCCCAACCTCCCCCTGCCATGGGCAGGGACATCTTTCACAAGCCCAGGCTGCTCAGAGCTCCACCCAATCTGGCATTAAATACTTCCAGGAATGAGGAATCCACAATCTCTCTGAGCAAACTGTGCTAGTACCCCACCACTCTCACAGTTACACATTTTTTCCTAATATCTAATCTAAATCTACTCTCAATTCCATTTGCCCTTGGCCTTGTCATTAAATGCTCTTGTACAAGTCCTGCTCCATCTGTCTTGTAGGCTCCTCTCAGGAACTGGAAGGCAACACATCTGCACAAAGATGCCATGTCTCACAACAAAAGTGAAAGTGCAGAACTGAACAGCTCAAGTCTATGCCACACATATATGGGGAGCAGGAAAGTGAGTTACTCCAGTCTACCTTTGGACTGAACACCCTCAGTGTCTGCATTCCTAGACAGCATTTTCCAGCTTGGCTTCATCTGAACTAATTTTAGTTAATGAGTTAATAAGACAGCTCCCTAGAATGAGAGAAAATGTATGGTCAGTTTCCCCCACTTCTGTAAAATGAGAAAGGAACATGATTTACAATACCTTTTTGTTATTTTCAGAAGTGGGACTCAAAATGGTAAGTTCAGGCCTGCTTGGTTTAGGCTTGGGTGATTCACAGGAGTTGATAAAATTCATGATGAATGGCTCCAAATGCTGACCTTTCTGAAAACAAGATATGAATGTCCTGTCATTTGCATAATTATAGGAAAGTGAAAACAAAAACAACAAAAAAAAGAATTTTCAAACAAAGTTTTGATTAGCCTGTAACTCAGTAATTTTGTAGAATTAGCTAATGAAGTTATGCTACTGGCACCCTAAAAGACTTACTCACCTCTTTCATCAGCTTTCCTGGAACAGATTTTATTATTTTACCTACAATTAGAAACAAACAAACAAACACTTTATGTTATCACTGTCTGATTTGAAAGACATTTTGCTCTGCCAGATTTTATATACTCATTGTCCAGTAGTTATTTAAAAATACAGTAATTATTAAAAATATCTTTTTTTTTTTTTATTTGGCACAAAACCCTATGAAAATAGTCTTCACAGAATCACTAGGTTGGAAGAAACCTTCAAGATCATGGAGTCCAACCCGTGCCCTAACTCCTCAACTAAACCATGGCCTTGAGTGCCACATCCAATCTTTTTAAACACATCCAGGGACAATGACTCCACCACCTCCCCAGGCAGGCCATTCCAGTACTTTATCACCCTTTCTGTGAAGAACTTCTTCCCAAGTTCTTCCTTGCACATAACCAGCTTGCAACCCAGTGGTTACTACTCTTCAAGAAAAGATACTTAAAAATATACAGATTATTTTCTGAATACTTTTAAAAAAACACACAACAAAGTACTGTAGATCTACCTTTTACCTCTTCTAGAGCTTAACCATAAATAGCTCTAGCACTGTAACAACAGTACTGCTACAACACCAGCACAGGCAAAATTCCCTGTATTTAAGTTAGTCATAGAATCATAAATACTTATCACAGAAGACATCAAGGTAACTCAGATTCTCCTCTTTCTGTGGAAAAATCAGCAAATTTGGAGGGATTCTGGGGGGAACCAGTCTCAAAAACCCTGGTGAATGGAATTTTCTAAACTGGATACGTTACAGCTGTGGCCTTAAAGATCAGCTCTTGTGTAGAGATAAGGACATCAGGAACGGCCCAGTAACTTTGAATGTTGAAAAATGCAAGTGTCTAGAAGTAGTTTTATTTTAAGCACCACAGTTAAAGTAATATTTTTCTTATCTATACGTCATTAAATTTGGAATTTACATCGGAAAGGACGCACAATGATCAAATGATAATAATAAAAACTCCCATCCTCACAAACAGCCCTACCAAAATGCTAAGACTTGTTATAATGCTCTTTATGGAAGTGAAGCACGGTCTCAGACAGGAAATGCATGACAGTAAACACCACCGTTATAAGCTTTTATAAGGATGTACAGTTGAATCTAGAAGGGAGAGCTGAAACAAAAAAAAAAAAAACAACCTTTTGACTGGAGGCTGGAGGCTGAGAACAGAAATCTCACTGAACCACTCACAAAGCAGACTAAGGGAAGGGCTGCCCCAGCAGGACAACTCCGTGACCGGGAGCAGCAGAAACGCAGCGGCGCAGCTCAGACACGGCGCTCTGGGACCACAGCCACAAGTGGCACAAGACACGAAGACAGAATGGCCGTGAGGTTGACCTGACCAGCTCAGGCTCACTATTCTGAGACAGCTACACTGTGGCCAAGTCACACTACAGTCGACTTTTTTGATTTACTATGAACTACTGTCATTAGACATTAGAACGTCTCAATTTCCATTTGACCTGCCTGTATCATGCACACTGCTACCTCAAATTCTATGAAGCAGGTCATGTTATTAAAGATCTTAACACCAGCTAATATGAGAAATAACAAAAATTGTAGTTTACAGAATAAAATAAGAGGAGTTTAATCAATTAAAATCCAAAAATAGTTTTGTGTTTATGCCATCTCATCTGGAAACAATAACAGACATGCAGATTTGACTTGTGACAATACCATACATTTTCTTGAACTACGCAATTTATTAAGAGAAATCTTAATTTTGCTTGCTGACACAAAAATTCAAAAGCCACTTAAGCACTTTTTTCCAAAATTTCGAAATGTCTTTTTTCTTCAAGGAAGAAGTGTCAGCTTCTTCCTTGCTGAGCTATAATTTTAGGAGCAGTGAAGGAACAGAGTTCTTATTTCATACCTCCACAAGAGTTATCTATTCAGTACTACTGTCAATCACAGAATCACAGCATTCAATCACAGCATCCACAGCATTACTATTTCTCAGCATAAACAAGGAGCATATTACATACCAAGATTCACATCAGGCAACATTTTATCAAGAAACTGAGTCTCTCCTCCATTTGGGGATAGGAAGTCAGCTAAAAGTTGGCTGTTACTTAGTTCTGGATGTTGCAGAAGTTTCTTTGAAACAGAAGGAACAAAGTAGGTATAAGTACTTTAAAATTAATCTTTAAACATCCATTTCCATATAGCAAAAAGGTATTTAAGGAGTATTATACTGCCACAGATAGTGTCACTTGCACAAGATTTCTGTTTTCAGTCATGTGCAACTTTAACATTGCTCACTTGAATCCTTTCTCTAACTATAAAGTTACCTGGAAACAAACAAACAAAAAAACCCCAGATATTCTTTTATTAGTTTTATACCATTAGTTTTAGAATATTCTTTGCTCACAATGTTTGTCTGATACCTGAAGATATTCCTGAAACTCCTCTCTCTTGGATTTTAAGAACTCGTAGTTTTTGGGGCCAATGATTCTCTTTGAGGGAAGCTGAGCATCAGGAAATGTACCTAGTAAAGATATAGGGGAGAATAAATTATTCTTGTAGTGCAATAAACACTGATTTTATTTTATTTTATTGTAAATTTCATCTAAGTAATGAATAATAATCACAACAGGGGGAAAATGGCTTTCCAAATGATGGAGAACATACCATGAAATTCCGTAAGCTTTGATTCAAGCACATAAAATTCAAGATACCTTCTGTAGACAGACCAATGTTCAGGTTCATGTCCAACTGGAGAAAAAAAAGTTAAAAATAAACCAGATTTTATGGCACCTGAGAGACAAATAAGCAACAGCAAACATATGCTGGATTATCATAAGAAAAACCTCAATGACATTAGCTGCCTTGTTGTAGTAACAAACTTCAAGGTGCTTTTACAGTTACAGTAAAATACATAACTGGTACACAGATATGGTACTAGCAAGGAAATTATCATTTATGGGATCCCTACAATCTAAAGAAAGGAGTCCTGCATAACTTCAGTATTTATGATGGCTGACTATATTAGATCTAGGCTGACTATATTAGATTTTCCAACCTTTAACCAAATTATTTACAGAAATAGTACTTGCTGAGTACAGTCCTCTGCACCATCAACTCGAATGCTGATCATTCTTAATCCTATCACTAAAGATATCACTAAATGCCTCTTAAATACTTTCTGCTTATTGGAAGTATTAGTCTCACTAACACAAATCCCAGCAGCCTTAGGATGATGCTGTTTTCCCCCACTCCATATGGATCTATTACTCTGTAGATACTGATAAACTAACTGCAAGCCATGATGGATCCTAATAAGCAAAACATTTGAATTTCCTAAGAACTAATTTTAAGGTTATACAGAAAATTGTTTTTCATTATTCCAAAGTTCAGAGTGGGTGAAAAAAAATGTGCCAGGTGTTTATTAACATGAATTTTAAGGTAAGTATTTTTGGAAAGAGAACATTTCAAACTTTAGCATGAAGTCTAAATAGAACTGATTTATGCTGAGGAGTCAGTTCTCAACTTGCAAATGCTAAATGTGATCATTTATCTCTCAAACTCATTTCCTCAGAACTTTCAAGATATTTTGAAATTGGAAGAACACATATAAAAAACACACTTGCAAGAGCCATCAGAATACAGCACACTAGAATATTCTGAGTTCACTTTCAAATGCCATTTTATTTATCTGCAACATTGCATACCTGCCCTTCTATCATTTCTCTCTACATCAATGCAGAATACAGGAATTCTCTCCTTTCTGTCTTTTCTTTCCAATGAGGGATCATCAAAAAAATCAACATATGGGATGCTGATTTTCCACGCAGCAAGGTTGCGGGGTGTGTTTGGGGTGGTAACAGCCTCCTCAGGAGAATCATCTTCCATCACCATAACACCTTCTTCAATCTGTAAGGATTCAAACAGAGATCTCCAGTTCTATTTTAATTGGTACCTCTGCTTAAAACCAATTCTCTCCTCTTCTCTTTTTCAAATTTTCCATTTCTCCCCCAACTGTAATTCAATATCCCGTGCAATAAATTCTACCGTTTGCTCTATTCATGGCTATTTAGCACAGAAGAAAAACATTAACTTAGGGAGACACCCAAGACAAATGAGAAAGGACTGCTGGCTCTTGATCCATAGGAAAAATGCTGCATCAACAGCATGTCAACTTGAGAGCAATCTCTCCACTTTGTTTTTTATGGTAGGTTTTAAGGTCTTGAGGCAGGTTGCAGATGAAGAGCCATGCATGCAGTCCTGTGCATGCCTTACTACCCAGAATAAGAGAAAAAAATCATTGCTTACAAAAATATCCGACACTGCTACTTTTGGTACTTCTCTGTACTAAAACGGTAAGCTCAGAAGCACACAAACTGGGGATGTGACCTTAGTTTGTCAATGAATACAGGGAGGATAAGGCAACTTAATCAGAAGCCAGCACACAAAAACTGTGCAAAGGAGAAAAAAAAATACAAGCCCAAGACAGACTTCAAGTAAAATATAATGGCTTTACTCACAAAATCATCTTCTCCTTCATTTAAGTTATAGTTAGGCAACATAGCTCCTTCCATTGCAGAACTCTTGAATACACCTTTTATTTTGTTCCCTATTTTGCTGATTCCAAATGATTCTCCTCTCTTCTGTGTGGTCCTAGGATTACAGAAGCCACAGTTCTCAACACAAGGCATATGATTACACAGCTGTTCATTAGGCCATTGCACACCATTTGCAGATAAGAGAAACAACTCTATAGGTAGCCAATATATTTACAGTTCCTCTTAATTAAAATTCATTTATGGTAAATCTGTTATCAGATCAATCAGCAAAATTTCTTGATTATACTTTTTTTTAAGAGACATGGGATTCCCAGATGCTTAACCATGAATAAACTCTTACAACAGTATCCTAGTAATTCATGACACAGAATAAACAATTAGCTAGGTAAAACAACTTTGTTTTGACAGTAGAGACTCTGGTACTGCTACAGGCATGCACATCAAGTAGGTCATTAACTTTGTCCTTTTCCTTGTACTTGTATTTAAATATTTATCCTTCTCCCAAGTGTAGATGCATTTTTTAATGGAATTTTACAAGCACATATCATTCAAGATAGATCTCAGTTTTTAAGCAATAGAGACAGATAAAAGGAATGCACAAGGAGCAAGACTGAGCATGAGAGAAAACAGATGCAACTGAAGAATCTTGGCTTGAAGAGCCTGTCTGACTGAAAGATGAAGAGTTTTTGAAGTCTTGTCACTTATGAAAAGGCATTCAAAAGCCAACAAAACAGGTATGGGAATTAAAAAAAAATACTTGGGCAGCAAGTACACTCCTCACGGAGAGAACAGATATTTTATTATTCTCATGCCCTTACATAAGTCCTGACACCGAAGATATTTCTTGCATAAAAATGCTAGCAATTTTGGAAAGAAAAATGTTTCTGTTGAATACAGAATCAGCCTAAGGTTCCTTATGGTGATTCAATATATACAGTTGATAGACAAGTTAAAAATCAATACAGGGAACTTCAGAATCAAACATTCAAAACAAATTTACAGACTGATATCAGACGCACAATTAGTACTTTGGAGGACAAAAAAAATCCTGTTTCTTTTTCCTTTAAAACAAGAAACTGTTGACTACTGGAAGGGATACAAAGAGAACAGCAGCAATCAGCAGGTAAAGCATTTTCATCATTCATAAAACCATGCAGACAACATCAAGTGCTGACTCCAAGCATGCACGTGCATGTTACTAATAACCTTCCTGTTTATAATTTTACACAGACTGTACATGACTAAAGTTGCGTAAACCCACTGTTTTTCCAAATCTTTTGCTTTTTCTATCTCATATAGTCATCAGCTCCAAAGCATACTGGCACCATCTATCTTAATTATCTCTTCTATGCAAAGATAAGGTTGCTTGGCTGCTTGCAGTCTAAATCCATATTTGAACAATTTTACTCCATTCTTGAAATACTTCTGCAACACGCTACTGTGCTGAACTGAGCTGTTTCACATAGGGGACCTCACCTGAATCTTGTTCAAGTGCTTCAACACTGGGCTAGAAAACACAAACCTCAGACAAAACTAGCTTTTCTGGAATGCTGGTATTTCAGACCTCTGGCTTAATGGTGAAGGGAGTTGTCATCATTCCTCTGAAAACTAGTGCAAGAGTTTGAGCGAAAACATTGATTTTCACAAGGTCAGTGATTTGACAGGAGGACTCCAGTCTCAAAGCAGTTCTTTCCCACATTGAGCATGCTCCAGGTGAAGGCAGCATTCACCTGTGCCTGCAGGGAGCTGTATGGAGCCAGAACTCAACCTGACAGCAAGGAACCAACCCCTCCAGCCCCAACACGGAGCCCAAAGATTACGCCACGGGAATAAAAAGCAATCACTGAACTGGACAAGTGACAAACTAGGATGGGAGTCTCTTCACGGGAAGAGGCAAATTCAGAACAAACACTGGTGAATGAGAGGGTACACAGACACACTCCACAATATACGGCGAGAACACAGGTGTGGCAAAAATCCTTGATCACAAATCACATTAGATGAGCATGGAAAAGAAATCTGTGGATGTTAGCAAAGACAGATGGACAGATAAAACAATGACTTGACATTCCAAAGAAATGGAGCAATAAATAAATATATAGAAAAGGTATCATGATGATAATCTAATCAATTCACTGGCTAAGCAGAAAGAGAAGAAAGACCTTGAGACTAGGTAGAAGGAAAGAGATGGGACTAGGATAGAGGCAGGTTCAAGACATGAAGGACCAAAGATGACAGGAGGTAGCCAGTTTAGAACAGAGACTAGATTTTTCTTTTAAGACCTGTCAACAAATATACTTCCAAAACCTGTTAGAAAAATATCCCACTCCCTCTAGTGCTAATCCATATAATAGCATTATTAAACCATTATTCTATAGTTGCTTTCTCAGGAGGGCCCTCTGTGCAGTCTACAGGCTCCAACATTCCTGAAGAATGATGTGACAACAAGACCTTGGAACACTTCTTTTTTTTTTTTCAAACATTCCAAAAGTAACACATACCTAACATTAAAAAAACTACAATTATTGCTTACTCTATAACAGGGAATTGCAGACTGAAGTCTGCAGTAGTCCACTGTGCACTGTGGCATTCTTTAATCATGGATGGTTGCAAAAATCATTTTCCCACAGGATGCCTGCCTCATTTAGTGCACTGAACAGATCTTGGCAGGTGATGAGTCAGGGCTAAGCAGCTGAAGAATGATGCTGTGAGCCTCTTTGGGTCAAGGAGGACCAGACCAGTGGTATATATCAGACAAGCCAGATATTAACAAGCATGTGAAGTCATAGCACCATTTCTTTTGGCTGACTAAAATCCCTGCACACAGTTAGGAGAAATGATGAGCACATACTGCTGCACTTGAAAATTAATGAGCTGTATTTATAACTCAAGAACTCCTGATTGCTCAACAATCAAGCAACTCATAGCTCAACATGCTGAACTGGCACATAAAATATAAAAGCATCTAATTACCTTGATTCTTAACCTGAAAAATTAAGTTGAAAAACTTCCCCTCATGACTAGTATGAGCAATCTATGTCATACTGATGCTCTGATAAATTCTAAGGAAAAGTCCATAAGGAAAAGATTGATTTCTGAGTTTGGATATCATGCATTTAAAGAGGCATGAATAATGAGAAAATAAACCACTGGACAGCTACTGAGGCATTTATGAGTGGTCACATACTACCTACAGCAAATTATAAAAAATAGCGTATGTTGCCATCAAACCTGTAACAGTCACAAGAGAAGCTGCAGAGAGAACCTACTTGGGCAACTGTTGGGTTTGAGTGCTTAAAAAACATAAAATGGTTATATTTGCATGTGATGTTTGACAATGATCACTCCAGATACAGCTTGCAAGATAAAACAAGCACATAAGTGGATAACAATATGGCGTGGAGTAAAGGAAATTTTGGAGCAGCTAGCAGTCATAAGTAAAAAAAAAAGTTTCAAGCTCTGCAAATATATTTCAAAACAAACGACAACAGACTGTTCACAACAAACAGTGTTAATGTACAGCAAACAATGTGAATGAAATGCAAACACATGAAATGAGTAAATAAGCAATTTCTAAACACCTGTGAAGAGGACATGGGGAGTAAAACTTTTTGTGAGGAGAAATGCACCTCAGTCCAGAGAAGACATTCATGTCTTTTACCAATAAAATGAGCAGTTAATTATTGTTAAAAAAGGCTGTATGATGAAGTCATGAGAGATGCAGCATAACTAACACACAACATTTATTGAGTGTTAGACAGACTTACCGTAAGTCATCCAAACTCAGGCTACTTCTGCAACAACAGGCAAATAAATTACCTCAGAGCCCAGTAGGAAAAAAAAATAAAACCAAACCAACAAAAGAACCCAAACCAAATCAAATTTGACAGACCTATCCCAACAAAACTGAATAGGCTTTGACCATCACCATGGGTTAAGAAAAAAGGTAGCACAATTAGGAGTTCCTGACCTATAATCCTAAGAAAGTGAAATGTGAACAGCATCTGCACATCTCATCACAAGCATGGCCTTTGAATTTAAGCATCAGTTACTGAAACCTTCAGGAGAGTTAGTACAAGCAACCACCAATTAACAGAGAACAACTTTCATTCTTAAGAGTTATCTGTAGTACCAAAGAGCCAGCTAACTTTTCCGAATACCTATGTTCAGAAGCCATGTAGGAATCTAGTTAATTTGGCCAATACAATGAAAAGGCTGTGAACTCACTTTACGTAATAATACACACCCTCTCCCCATCTGTATTAGCACAGTGTATACATATATAATACAGCATAGTAACAGCCACTATTAAAAATTAAAATAACTTTTTAATATTTGTATTTCACAGATTTTAAGAACTGTCATATATTTTTAACATTCTACATAACCTGCTACATAGAACCAATGCCTCAGATATCAACCCAGTAATTCCAATCAAGATGTTTAAATGAATTAACTGTAAACCACACACAGGATTTTAATTCATTGAAGCTACTGAATTCTGGACAAACTAATATGGGATAAAAACATAAAAATTTTTCATTTTGTTTTACAGAGGGGTCGGATTGTAAGACACCTTACACAGCCTTTGGCTGTGTAAACCATGAAACTGGAAATAGACCCTAACAGATGAGAAATAATGGTGACTGTTACATTACACAGAACTTTTCACAAACTTAATTCCATGGGATTTTCTCCTAACCACTCCCTGAAATTGTTAGTATCTTTTCTACGTGGTCCTTTAACTTAAAAAAATGCTTCAATTCCACTGCTATTCTAATATGAGAAACCAGGATCTTTTTATTTCAATTTGTGGTTACTAAACGTTAGGTAAAAAAACATCAGTTACAGAGTTAAAAACTGATGACAACCACAGTTAGTTATCAAGTTGTCAGAATATCCTCACTGTGACCTTTTTACATTCCAGAAACCCTTGACACTGCCCACCTACTGCCTTAGCAGTTTTCATAGCACATTATTTGTCCTATCTGTCCACAAAAAGCTAGATTGTTCTGTACAGCTCAAAGAAGTGATTCAAACCAAAAATTACACAGATGTCACTTCTTCCTAGCTTTCCACCTGTATTTTCTAGAAACTGTAATTTTCTTGTCTTGCAGCAAGGAAAATGTTTCAACACATTACCCACATGCACATTCCACTGGGATTTCATGCCTACTTCTTGATCTGATTTTTTTTAACCAGCAGTACCTATGCAATACACACCCAGTATCCATAGCAAAGCACATCAAAAATATGGGAAACAAAACTCATCTCTTTGCATGTAATTACTTTCAAGTGGAACTAATGCTAGACTAAGAAAGAGAAGGCAGGACAAAATATACAGAATAACATCTGGACTAATTCCTTGGTAATTCCTCAGAAACCTCGATTTTTTTCCCCATCCCCTTGGCAGTGACTGTATACAATTCCGCAGAGGGAAATTCCAATGCAACAGGCAAATTACTTGCAAGACAGGGCCTCTGTTTCATGGAAATAATCACTGAGGCACCACTTCTGGAACACACAGTATCTCATACTGTAAATCAGCATATATACTGAGGGCATTTGAATTGTTCTAAAATGTAAACCAGATACATTTTCAGTAATGCTATCGATGCTGTTTGAGAATATGCTGCAATAGCCTCCAAACAAAATCTTTATTTTGTAGCCAGAGATGCATTTCAAAAACTCCAGCCAGAAATGGCCTGTAACTCCTCCCTTTTTTTATTTACAAGCAAAGCACCAAAGAGGTGACCTACATGTTTTCATATTTCAACTAGGTTTAAGAAGTATGACAGAATACTTCCAACCCCTGGCATTAATAATATGGGGGAAGAAACCAGAGGATTTAGAGGTCTAGGTGAAAGCCCACAGCCATCTGCAACAGAAGCAGAGGTGTGTTTAAGGTCACCCTACATGGAGCACTGTGTAGGAAAGGAATGCAGTTGGGGCTAGCTGCCTTCATTCCATGACTCTTTGTTAAGAAGCAGAAGCTTGCCAGCACCACTGAGACAGCACTACACCACAACTCCAGTCCTGGACCTACAAAAACTATAGAGACTACATAAAAGATGTCACCAACGCAGACATAATAAAGAGAACAATCATGCCATTTTTGAAGAACAGGAGCAGGCAAGAAAGGTATGTGCCAGTAATACAAATCTCACAGTAGGCTGTGAAACAGGAGTTTGCTGTCAGGTGTAACTAATGAAAGCAGAAAAGGTTAAATACATCATTGTTACACCTCTAGAAGAGGACAGGCATTAGCATTTTCCACAGTACCATGGATCTTACTTCATACAAAGAAAGAAAGCCTATCCAAATTAAAGACTGCTCACTGAAGTTTTCCTTCTTTTGGCAAGACCGTAAGAGAAATTCATTTGGGCTGGTCCACAACTGTCAGAGCCATCCAATATAAAGTGAGACACAAGAAATTTTGAGACCTCAAGGTTTATCAACCTAGCCCAAGCCCACACTGGAAGATCACCGAATCGTCACCACAGGGGAGGCTCTTCTCCTCCACAGGCTGCAAGGAGCCTGAAGGAGGTCTGGACCATAAGTACACGGCCCAAGGCCAGAAACAAGGCTCCTGATCCCACATTTCTGCAATGGAGCTGGGGGACAGAAAAGACATTTGATCCAGGAAAAGTGGCAAACCCTCCTTGTCACAGCAAGAGGAGATTCCCATTGAATAACCAGGCTGGTCAGACATAGGGTACACTGTAACATCCCTGTAACATCCCAAATCCAGGAAGACACAGCTTGGCACCAATAAAATGGTATTATGCATACAAAGTCAATTAAATCACCACTTTATTTTCATGTTATCTTATTCTCACTGCACAATATTTTTTCCCTTCTTCTCAAATATTGAGGTCTAAATCACATTTTAAATTCTTTGATCTTTTCTTAAAGAGAAAAGATATCTTGTATAATATTACTTGCATCTGTAGTATGCAATTTGATCAAATGACAAATTTGATCTGATTTGTAATTTGAACAAAAAAAGTAGAGATAAAAATTTAGTGTAATTAATATCAGGTAATAACAAAATTCTACTGTTTAACATTCTGATGCTTTTAATTAAAAAAAAACAAGAAAACCACTTAGAAGTTCTACCATACCTACCTGTTAAACTTTGAATTGCGGGTTGGTGACTCTGCTCCTCTTAAAAGGTGTCTGAAGTACTGCAGCATAAATAAAGTATCATAGAAAACACTGGGTTAACTGAGGTAAAGGCTACCGTGCAACAACATTGCAAAATTCAGGAAATGAGAACTGAAGGAAAACCAAACTGAACATAATCTAACAATTGGAATTTTAATCTGGAAAAGGACAGACCATACAATAACCAATACATTAGACTAGGACTACTTACTTAACCTTACATAATAATGAGATTAAAACCACAAAGCAAAGAAATAAAAATTAAATTAAGCACCAAAATCCATGTCTCCTCCTTGTTAAAAAAAAAAATCAAGCATTTGAAGCATTACAGCTATCATGGGAGAGAAGACCATCAAAATAATTTTTGAGAAATGTTCTTTTTATTAATGCCAAGTAAGGCAAGTACCCACTCCCAGGACAAATCAATATATTCTGCCTCAAATAAATGCAAGAAGCTTAACACACAACCTGACTTACACACACAACTTCTGAAAGTAACATGAGTTCAGCCTCACCTCATGTGATGAAAGTGTATCCTACTAGAAGGCCTTAGGCAGATAAAGTCAACCCAGTTCAGGGAATTCTTATGGTGGCATTTAGAACCAAACGACACAACAATCTTAAATACCTTGTAAATTGCTTTGAGCAGTCCTCTTGAAAACAAACACCAGACTTTTAGCTGCTGGAATGCATAATGCTGGAAAAACCTAAATATGACTTTTCTATCTTTAAATACCATTACATTTTTACAAGTAAATAAAGAGATTGTGCTCTACATCTAACATGTAGATTACTTTTGCACCAAATTTGCAATCAAAAGAAGGGGTGGAGAGGATTTTGTAATAGCTGTGATATACACAGATGGTTACATCAAAAAAAATTGAAGATTTTTTTTTTTTATTCTGTGATGATGTGCTGGATTAGAATAAATTTTATTTTCCTACTGAGAATGGTCCAGCTCTAAAATGTCAATTGAAGTTGAAAATGAAGCCATATTTTTCAGTTCCACATACACATGACTGTTGTAAATAGCATATCCTAAAAAAGAAAATCTTGCTTTTAAGACTACTCTTCAAATCTCTCACACTTACCTCATCACTGTGACAGAACATTGGAGTAAAAACATTCTCAAGCAGAGAAAGGACATGCTCATAAGCTTCAAAAAGACACCTCATAGTTTGAAGTTTCACAACATCCACATATGGACCTTCAGCAACTATTAAAAAAAAAATTAAGTATGAATAGAGAGAGATATACATACAGGCATATAAAGCTCATGTTTTCTTCTGGCCAGAGTTTGTGATTATTTTGCAACCTACTCTAAGTTTTACAAGTAATAAATAGAAATAAATTGACAAAACAAGGATTAAGCACAACATAGCATGGGAATAATTTTTAAAACTGGCAAAAAAAAGTTTGATGTTATTCAGTAAAATTTGTTTTAACTTTATTACAGAAAGCAATTCAAATTTCAATGTACATTACTCCTCTCGAATTCCAACCTACTTCTTTGAATCTCTTCCACAATGAAAGGGTCAAATCTAATCTTGTCAATGCTTTCATCCAAACAGTAAGTTTTGTAAATCTTCTGTACTTCGTCATGAAGAGACATCTTTTCAGTATCTGATAGTTCTGGTCTCAAAATTCGGTCATTGAATTCCTCTGAGAAGTAAAAAAAAAACAAGCATTTCTTGATCAACTTGGCAAACAAATAACATCCTGAAGTACCCTATAACATCAACTCATTTTCTAGTAGGTAAGTAATTTGCAAAACTTCAAAATTAAAAGAAACATAAGACATCTCAAAATGCTGAGTAATAAGACAGCTGCCTTCTTATTAACTACAATTCAGATTTGTTCATAAAGTTATTACTAAAAATATATTGCAATTAAAATAAATTATTCCTTATAACAGTAAGGATAAATCCATGAGGTTGTTCCTGGCATATGAATGACTTTTTCTTCCTAAATTACCCAAATGCAAATGGTAGTTTTCCATTAGAATGATTTCCATATCATCAAGTAACATCAGCACACATTTGTAACCTTACCCACAGTCAGGCAGAACTGCAGCACATGGACAGCCCCTTCCTGTTTCAGGAAGTTCATAAACCGAAATAAAAGGTCTTGCTGATCTCTGATCTCCTTCAGCTCCAGTTTCAGTACCTGAGTAGGTTAAAAATGCAGTCAGTCAACTTTCAAACTTTCAGTGACTACCCAGATAATGCAAAGAGTTGTAGCACAAAATCAGCAAGTAAAGTAAAACACTTATTCAGAACAGGAAAGGAAGTAAACATTGCCTTTGCTTACAGATGGTTTTTTATTTCTTGGCTCGGCAAATTTCTGAAGGAATGGAACCAATGAAGAAGTAGGCTCAGTTGCTATCTCAGGCTGCAGAAGAAAATGACAACTGGGTAAGAAAGCTTCTTTCATGGGTGATCAAAATGCCACTGTTTTAACTTTGTCAGTACTCACTGGACTATCATCAATGAAGATCAGCAGTAAATGGTTGACAGTATCCTACAAGAAATACAACACAACAAATACAATTAATATTAAAGAAGCTCAACAAAATAGATTAAAATAATTTCAATACTATATTATACCCAATTTAAACCTGAGTATAAGAACATTTTAAAAAAGCAAAGCCTGAGAATACACGTTTGAGAATTGACGTTCAACGGTCTCCTGAAGTTTTTACAAGTCAGGGAATTTCTGAAGAGGCCCGCACAGAAATATTCTTTACCCAGTGGAAGAAAGCCCTCTAAAGTATTTTTGCTCTAAGTGCAGATCTAATGTACTCCTAACACTTCCACACTACAGTATTTTCTGTTTGCAGCCAGGTGATGCCTGCATAAGCACTGCAATTTTGCCTATTGAAATACATGCATATATAAAAACAAGAATGGCAGTGTTGCAGCTTCAGAAGTAAATGCCCCCTGATTTGCAGAATGAAGGGGAAAAACTGATTTCGATAGAGTTGCAAAAAGAGCTGGTTAGAGAGCTACAAAGATCCACAGAGCTCGAGTTCAAGTAATCGAGTCCTTTCTAAATGCAGCAATAGTAACTTGTCGATGTTTACAGTAGGACAGCCTTCTCCCATTTGAGAGGAGATGAAATCCTTCACTGAAAAATACATTCTTAAGAGATCACACCAATACTGTTATTTTAGTCAGTTCAGTGAGTTAATTCATATGAACAAACAAAACAAATGGCCACAAGATTTCTTTTTATCTAGTCAAAATGCACAGCAAGTAAGTCATTGTGCATCATTTGCTTTACCACAACATACTTAGTAGGTAAATAGTAAATTTTAATAAATTAAGATTAGTCTTGTGCTCCAAAGTCTTACAGGGTCAGCTAAGAAATCCATTGAGGGAAGGAAAACTGAACCAGGGAGAATCTCTCTAATGAGAAGGGCCAGGGATCTGAAAAGAAAATAAAAGAAAGAAAATAAAAATCCAAAGCAATATTAGATTACATAAATTTCTAAGTGAAGTTCCCAATTCTGCCATATACTACTGGGAAATATTTTAGGATTTAATAATACCATAAGCATGTTATTTTAAAGACAAATCCAAAAGATCATAAAAAAGGGGTAAGAAGGAAGATGACTTAGAAGTTCATTCTTTCACTTTCCAAAATTACTGTACTACATAGTATGGAGACACTTTGAAAAAAAAAAAACAATTCTAAATAATTTATATACCTGCACTCTGTTGACTTTGGGGGCAAAATGTAAGGAAAAAGAAGTTCAGTAAGTTTTCTTAAGTAGTGAAGTTCATCTCTTCGGCATCTTAAAGCCACATGCAGTTCTGGTCCATATTCCTCTAAAGCAGCTTGCTGCAAAAATTCCGCATTTTTTACTGAAAGCAAAAAACAGCATTACAGAGTTGCTTCAGCTTTTTCTTACTGGTAAACAAAAGGCAATTGGTTTTCATTTGAGCTAAAAAGTTAGTATTTTTAGTACACATACAACTGCCAAAGGGATAAAATGTTGAAACTTTACAAAAGAACCTTGGCTTAGACTTTGAAGCCTAGCTATGTAAAAATAAAACCTCACACTGAAATAAGAATTCCTTCACTAAACAATTGCAGTTTGTGTGGTATCCAGAATTCTCTCATTTATCATAATATAAAAATATATATAAATTAACAAACTTATTTATATATTCAATTTTTATATGTATATATTCAATTTTATATATGTATATATAAACTAAATAGAAAAAGTCAGCATCTGGATTCTCAAGAAAACTGCACTGTGCAAAGTCTGCCTCTCATTGCCTTTTTCCTGACCTTCTTTATGATCTCCCATTTTTTTGGCCTACAACACAATTTGAAATCAACGTAAACTTTTACTCAATCCTGTAGTATCTGCTTCCTGCTTAGAACACTTACAAACAAACGTGAAGGAACATACATTTTAAACACAGGGTAAACCAAGCCAAAACCTGCAGGAGGATCTGCAAGAGTACTGCCTCTAAAATTACAGCGGAATTGAAAAAATACCCCTTTATCAGATTAAAAACCACAGATATTAATTAGAAGCAACAATGTTGTATTTCCCCAGATCACTCCAAAGGCAAGAACTGAGCTGTTATAAATCACAGCAATGTGGCACAGCCTCATGCCAACACCACCACCAGGCATAGTGAGGTATGTAATATATTCCTCAGTTACCTTCAAGGTTAAAGCTTATTCCCAGCATATGAGAGAAGCCTGCAGGTTTGGCCTTCACTACCAAAACCCATGAGTGGTATCAGCTGGCAGAGTGGATACAGGAATATGTATCACCTGATAAATCTGCCTAGCTGGCGTCACTAAAAGCAGAGAGAAGGAATGCACCCTCTAGCAAGGACAGGTAATGAATCATGGAGGTGTCTGTGCAAATAGGAAATACTAAGAGAGGAAAGGGTAACAAGAGTAGGAGAAAAGGAAATGTCCCTAAAAGCAATCATTTGAAAAATGATTTAGAAAATAAGGAGAAAAGGCTAGGCTCAACTAGCAACCAAAGCAAGGTCTGAAAGCTGCCTCTGAACCACGTATTGTGGTGGCTGCTTCAGCAATATTTACTAGAGAGTGCTACTAAAAGTCATTTTCAGCTGCTACTTCACATATCTGCCCTTAGGAAGTAAGTATTTTCCTTTAAAACACTGAGAAAAAAATGGCTAAATTTTAAATGCTGTAAATTTAAAACACAGTTCTTTACTGCTCAAGAAAAGTGTTTCCAACTCTTGGTAGAAATCAAAGGAAACAGGACATTTGGCCCAAACAGCACTGCAGGATTATCTACTACCTTGAAATTGCTGTTGTGCCATGAAAAACATCCAGCAATTGTGATTACACTATGTCTCATTATTCATCTTAATCATTAACACTACTCACAGGACCAATGGCATGTATTTATGGATATCAAGCAGACGGTTGGAGGGAAAGAAGAAAAGTTCATGACACCAGTTAAAAGTAAACATCTACACTTAAAAGTTGAATGAAACCACATTTAGTAGATACAGCACTGTGGAACACAGCCAGTGAAAAAAATAACAACAGCAAGTGTTTCCAAATATTTATTCAATGTGCAGTTTAAATAGAATTTTTACATTAGGATTGTGAAGATACTCCTAGCTTGGATAATAAATATGCTTCTGCTCAAAGTCTCTCCATGGCTTACAAACATGAGCCTAACTTTTCAACAGATTACAACTTCACTTATGCAGATTTGAAATCATGCTACCTATAAGAGCTACGAGGTAGAGTGCACAGATGTACAAATCCTTTCATCTATAACTGCTCATCTGGAATAGAAAGGAAAAACTTCAAGAAGCATTCCTAAATGATCTTGATTACTCTGAACAGACAAAACCCATATTCCTGTTCACCCCCGTACAGAGATAGAAACTTAGTATTTTCATTGTGGGGCAATAAAAATCTAAACAGGGAATACAAATATGTACTGTAACTGTCTCCCCATTTGCCTTCACAACCACCAGAAGAAAAATGCAAAAGGACCTCATTTTTTTAAAAAGACAAAGCAATATAATCTCAAACATGCATAAAAGAATATTCCTACTTGACCTTTGAAACTGACAACTTATTAAGTCTTGACATTACCTTTTTGCCTGGCCTTGGCTATTACTTCAATGTGTTTCATTGCTGCCTTGAGCATCTTCTTTGTTACAACCGTTGGAATGTCCACCTGAAGAGTAATTTCAAAATAAAACCAAAACTGTTCTATTTTTTCCCCCCCAAAATTTATTACAGACAACCATCAAACATAGTAATTTGCTTATATGTTCTGGTTTGAAGCACAAAATGAACCATTAAGAAACAATCCAAAATTCTCCAGCTGACAGTGTCCTCATTCTTCTGTCAAGGTATATAAAAACACAAAAAGAACTAAATACCATAAACAGCACTTATTGTCAACTCATTCCTATTGTGATTTTTTCATTGCAATAAATATAGCAAGGCAGTGTGATTTCTGAGTCACAGTATATGAAGCCCAGTTATATGGGAAGATTTGACCACCAACGAAAGGATCAAGTAAACTATGCCCTCCTTCTAATACTTGCGTGCATTAATACTCTGCAATTGTGTCCACAAGGACTAAAACCAAAGAGAAACCTTCCTACCCATAGGCAGAAAAATTGTCACCCCTCAGGTGCTGGCAGAACCAAAAGAGAATTTGAGTTACAGAGTCAAAAGACCATTAGTGTCAAAACCAAAACCATCTGATCATAAGCCAAACAAAAAACATGTATGATTTAATCAAGAACTGTATTAGGGTCCTGCATTTCTATCTTCTTTGGTGGCTACAAAAATAGAAGGAGAACAATTCAGGCACAAATGACCTTGAGATGTCTTAGCCCTGCTCCAAGCAGGCTCTGATCACGGTGCTCAGGGCTGCATCCAAGCTGGTGCTGAAAACTCCTGAGTTGAACACAGTCACCTCCTCCAGCCCCAGTCACCTTGGTGGCCCAACCCTTTTGTTGAACCTGCTCCACCTTTTTGTAGAGAGGAGCCCAAAACCAGATTAGAATCCTAGATGCCATCCAAAGAGCATCCAGTGAAGGCAGATAATCACTTTACTTGATTTTCCCTGCTCCTGTCACTGCAGCCCAGGATGCTGTTGGTGTTTTTAGCTGTCAGTGATGGCTCATATTCAGCTCACAGCCTACTATGGGGCCAGTTCCTTTGCAGCAAGCAGAGCTTCTCCCTGAAGCCAGTCAGTCCCCAGCCTGTACAGTTTCAAGGGATTCTTTATCAACTGCAGCAGTTTTCACAAAAACTCATCTAGCAAGTGATCTACACTTTGCATACTCTTTATTTTAAACAAGAGACACCTCAGAGATGCAAAAACATACACCTGTAAACGTTCAAAATCTAAGAACTCCGAACAAGTTTCTTTCCTAATGGAGGAATCTCTCCTCAATACAGCATCTTGCCAGACAAGGAAAGAGACAATGCAATTGCAAAGGCCATCAGAGCTGAGAGAAAAGTTGGTGGTTTTTATTCAATTGTACAAGGAGAATATTACATATTCCTGCACACTTCCCTATAATATTTGAGGTGCACAGCTATGACCTGTCCTGGCCAGTCCCAACAAGCCAATACAATTGATTGGAGCTGCCTAAAAGTAAGGTCAGTTCCTACTTACAAGCACAAAAAGACAAGCTTCTGCTTATCAATGGAAAACCCTGTCTTTTGTGCCTCACATTCCAACAGTAATTTCTAGAAATTAAGAGTTTCCTATGGCATATAAGGATAGGGCAGTGTTTCTTCCTGCAGAGGTAATTCAAAGAGCACAGCCAAGGAAATTGTCATCAACACTGCAGTAGACACTGTGAACTTCTGTCAAAAACTTCAGTCAGATGCAGGGTTATCTACACCACGCCATACAAAGGTGTGGTATAACCCTTCCCTTTCCCTTCAAAATCCATAATCCAGAAAGGGCCACAGCAAGGAAAATCCAGATTTGAAGTATTTCAGCATACATTTAAGAGCTGACTGGCCTGAAGAGCTTGTAACTTCATTCATCAACCATGCTTCAACGTAGGCAGTTTTAAACACAAAACAAAAGCATTCCTTCCACTAAAGCAAATTGTAATTTTGAGCCTCGATTCAAAAGCAGAATATTATTTGGCAAAAAAATATAAAGATATAACCTTAGAAAAAGAAAAAATAGCCTGTGTTTTCTTACACAATTCTTCATCAATTTAAACATTTTATCTCCATTAGCTAGAACTATTGCTTTCAAGCATTCAATAATAAATCCAAAACAGAGTACAGCTGCTTGGCAAAGGTATACAACTATTTTATTTTTCAACTGATGATGATGAATTTCTCCTCAACATATGCATTTCTGCGATGAACTGTATTTTGTAGGTCCCCTGACAGTGCTTAATAATGGCACGTGTCTTGAGTGTTTGTTGCACATACTGCCTGCCCAGAGAGCTGAAGATACTACACTTAAATCCTCACTGTCAAAGGCAGAGATGGTAAACTAACACTCTACTTCAAGCTGCTGTAACTCACTTGAGATATCCCAATTGATGCCTTATTACATGATCAATACAGGAGACACAGTCATCTTCTGAATCAACAGTGGATCCGTGAACAACGCAACCAACACCAGCATGTGTTACAAACTACAAGTTAAATTCTAAGACCTTGGTCTACACTTTCACTTTGAAGCTTTTCTCCACTTTCACACCTCCATATAATGTCTGTGCTACACGGACATTTCCTAATCTTCCCCCATCTCCACTTTAAAAAGCAACATGCCTGCTTTAGAATAAACAAGAAAGTCATCTGGATTTGATATGTAAGAAGGAGAGAATCAAGCTGCTAATAAGTCATGACAGGGTACATGTACAACTTGTAGCTCAGAAAATATTGCTATTAGTAGGGAGTGCGGGGGAAAAGACACACATTTATGGCTCCAACAGAGAGTCCAGCACTGACTAATTCTGGAAATTGAATTAGCAACCCTTTCTGCTTAGAACAGCCAGAAAGTTGGAAGCAGTTGCTGTGAAACAGGCTTGAAGCACTTTACCAGGAAAGAGTTGTGCTGTTAAAAAGAGAGCACATACAAAAAAAGTATGTGCTAATAGCAAATAAAAACTTAATCTTTAGCACTCAAATTGCTGCTGAAGAATTGCATTAATATAAGAAATATAAGAAACACATCTGTTTTAATTCTTACAGTAACCTGGTCACCTAATGACAGTCTATTCTTTATACAGAAAAGGACTTGTTTGCATTTTAAGATGATGAGCAAGCAGAAGCTGTAACACAGCTCACCATTTTCTAATAGGTCTTTTCCAGTAATTCTCAAAATGGTTTCCACTTGGATTAAGTCACCAAAAGACAGCTAAAATATCACATGGTTTTGATAATGCCTTGCACGGGTGTAAAAAATATATCCATTTGCAAGGACTGGGGAAAGGTCTGAGTCACAAGGGACCTTCACAGATCACTTATTCCAATCCCCTGCCACGACAGAGACATCTTTCACTAGAACAGGCTGCTCAAAGCCATATCCAACATGATGCTGAACATTTCGAGTGATGAATCTTCAGAGATGGTTTACAACTCTGGAAAGGGATAAGCTCCAGAAAGATGGGGTAGATACCACAAACAAGTAACTTCGGTGCTTAGAAACAACCTACACTGTAAGGCTGACTTTGGAATCACAACTTTAAAAAAAAAATTAAGAACTCACTAGAGATAGATATCAACTACTTCTGATGGAAAACCAACAGTAACACCTTTATGTCACCTTACCTTGTGAATTCTCCGAACTAAGACAGATGCAAAAAACCGTAGTGTCCCTCTCAGCTCATCCACTGAAGACTCGTCATCAGTAATATTTCTGCAGTGTTTCAAAGCATGGTGTATGAGAAAACAGAATAAAATACATTTCTGTTAGTCCAACCCCAATACATTTGGCACTATTAAAAGCATAAGGATAAAAACATTCAGCAGTGATACTTCAGTTGGAATGAACTGAAATGAAAGCTACCAGAGAGTCAGCAGTCTTCTGTCTGAGGAAAACACACAGCATTTCCACAATGTCTGTGCACACAACGGCTTAAGGAAAACGTCAGGAAATTGCATTGATATACCAATTCCTGCTCTCAAATACTATCGGCATGATTTTGACTGAGTAAAAGCTAACCTAGTTTCTACATATGGAAACACATCCCAACTCAGTGGTATAAAGGAAATTGAAATTGTTTAAAGTGGCTTCTGCTTGGAAGCAAAGAATTTAAATAGATTTCCAAATCACTATGTCAAAATATCATCCAAACTTTTAATCTGGCTTGCCAGTTTCCATCTGCTGCAATAAAATATGCTCAATGAAAATTCACGGTAAAAATCCCTAAATGTGATTCAGAAAGAAAAATACCTAACTCCATGACTTTTTGGGAAAAACTGAATGAAAACAGGAAATACACTAAGTCTTGGATGAAGAAACTGCAACTAAACTGAGTGGAAAAAGATATCATGATGCCAGCATTCCACAAAATGGAAGCGCAAAAAAAAAAAAAAATCTACCAGTTACTAATATGAACTTTAGAGCATGACTAATATCTTGGTAAAACTGAGGTATAGCAGCTGAATCATGACAAAACAAAGGAAGCTGCATCGAGTTTTACCTGATGATCATATGCAAGAGCCATCACACTTTTTGGTGATAAATGAGTGTAGTAAACAGAAATATTACTTGCATTATAAAAGAACACTACAAGTAAAAGTAGGACATTTAAAAATAATTTTTAAAAATATGCATAAAATATTTTACATTATTCAGCATCCAATTTTTAAAGCAATTTTAGCCTGGGTTATAGAACATTTTGATGATGAACAATTAGGTACAGACAGCAGAGATATCAGTGACCTGAGAGTTAAAGTGTGTAACTAATTGCATGAAAAAAACCACATCAAAGAAAGCAGCCTGGCGCAAGAAACACAACCATCCTCCAACAGCTAATCACATGCAGATAAGAACACTGTAGGGGAAAGTTTGGTTTAAGATCAACAGCTGACATTTTATAAGCAATATGTTTAGAAAATACCCACACTGTCAAAGGGATTAGCACTGCCAAGCAAACAAACTGTATTATGGTATAACTAGCATTTGACAGACAACAAGATACATGAAGTAACTTGGACCAAGAAGTTATTTTATCGGCACTTGGATAACCAGTATCTTGGCTAGCTCTACTTGGACACGACTTTATGCCACATATTCTCAAAACAGATTTGCAAGGACATTCTTTTAATCACCAGCAGACTGAAGACTGGTGAAAAAAACATCCTGAACCTGTAAAATGTCAAACCTCCAGTGACACAGGGGAAAGTCCAAATAACACTCTTGGAAACATTTTAAAAGCTGGCTGTGTTTTCCCAGAACTTTAGGACTATTAATTGTAAACAGTTAGAGTCTAATGTCTCAAGAGAGATACACCCAACCGCTAGCACACGCAAAGTCTTACGGGATCCACTGATAAATGAAAATCATATACAAAAACCAAAATGATATTTTTCCTCTGTGTGTCAATTATTCTTACAAAACTTGGCTAACTCCTTTCAAAAATATGGAGAAAATAAGTTGCAAGCTAATAAAAATGTAAAGCTATGGGTTGTAACTCAACAAAAATTCCGAATTTTTCTTGCCTTACTTGCATTTCAAATAGAAGCAGCTCCACATGTGAAAACCATCCACATGTTAGCCACCATCAAAGAAAAATGTTTTCATAGCAATGTATTGCAAAAATGTGGTAATTACTGCATTCTGTCCTAATCTGGGAGAACTGGAGTTGCAGTACCATCAATGACCAAAAATATTTAGTAAGCACAGAATGACCCATTCAAACTTCAAACTCTATTTAAAATGAGGTTGGTATAAGCAAGATATTACATAGTTTGGCTGTACAGCATAAGCAATAGACTCAGACCCGTGTTCTGCAGCTCTAAAACTTGGGATTACTTACAACTATGCTCTATTCTTCTCATACAGATTAAAAAAAAAGATCTTAATATAACCAGAATAAATACGTTGAAAAATAAAAAAACAAAAATGCACATAGGTATAATGACCTATTTCAGTAGAGTTCACTGGATTTGAAGCACTAATCCTCATTCCCTTAAAGTGGTCCAAATTTAGGACCTACTTAAATTTTAACCTGCTAATAAAATATTAGAAATTCTTACACAGTTTATTAATGAAACAAATGTAAACCAGCTTTTATCTGCTTATAGCACTTTTATCCCTGAGCAAAAAATACGTGATTTTATCTTGCAACACACCCTGTAACCATGGCACTTCCCTGGCTTCTTACATCCTGGTAACACTCATGTCCAAAACAGCATCGGCTGGCACAGCACATAATACAAAAAACAAATTAAAAAAAAAAGGAAAAAAAAAGGTAGCTTCTGCACAAGATCCATTCATGTGAAAGGTGGAGCAGCTAGCATAAGGAAATTTGCCCAAACTTCTCTTTGCAAAGGAACGTAGCCACCTGTTTTACCAGCCTATCTGTCAAGTATGAATTGCCTGCTCGTGCTTACCCAGCCACACTGCTAAACTTAAACAGTGGGGATGCAAAGGCAAAGGCTCTGGGAAGAATTAACCTGAGTGAGGTTTATTTTCTCAGAAAACAAACACGTCCTGAATGCAAGAATCCTCTCCCCCAGGTGATGTGAGCTTTGCCAACAATGCAGGTACAGCTAGACTAGGAAAGTCAGAACTGACATGCTCCACAAGCCAGCTCTCAAACTATGGCACACAGACACAGTTCAGGTGTCCCTGCACAACGCCTGCTGGAAACACCTGAATATCTACACTAAATAGGATCAGATCTGACATTACTTCTGTTAAACTGAAACCAGTAAGCCTTTCAGGACCAAGCTGTTTCCAGTAGAATTACTTGGACATCACAGTATTCACTGTAGGTCGCTGAACTCCCAGTTATTTCAGGTTCACTGAAATCTTGTTAGATTTGATCAGCATGGTGTGAATTTATGAAACTAGTTCAAAATCCAGAGGTGTAGCCATGCAGAACTTCAGGCAGGGCAGGAACACCTATACTGCTCACCAGAGGGAGCAGAATGTAGGCTGGTTGGCTTCATACCAAGTGTCTTTTACATGCATTTCTAACTGTATATTATATCTACAGTGAATTATTATCCCTACCAGATGATGCAGTCTACTTCCACTGCCTTGGGTGTCAGAGAGGTAAGTAACTGGTGGAAGCCAAGTTTCCTTGTCAGTCCATAACAAAGACATTGAAGACACCTTCCACCAGCCAAGAAAAAACTCTTTTGCAATCATGCAATACAGGAGATGGCTGCCTTACATTTGTTACTTTATCAACAACTCAATAGAACATGCTCTAGTTTTCTGTATTTGAAAGTTTAAAACCTTGAGGTTTCCAACTTCCATTCACAACACATGGTGCTAAAGCTCCCTCTGCTGTTTGCATCAGCAGTGAAGTTTTACACTTCAGCATATTCCACACACAAAGTGAGAGGTGAGACAAGCAGGTGTTGGCCACAATCAAAACACCCAAGGGGCAAAAAAATTGGAACAGTAAATTTTAGCTCCCAGAGACAGAAAAAAAATCCAAACCACACAGAGTAAAAATAAAAGAAAGCATACTTTTTTTAAGACAAATTGAACATTTCCATCCAATGAAAAAGTAAAATTCAAAATTAAGGCAAGATGTTGTTTTAACACATTAATGCCAGTATAATCAGTTATAAATACTTTAATATCTTCTTACAAAGTACTGCAAAGCACTAATTCGTATATAAAAGCAAAAGGAAGAAAACACACACAAAAAAAGAAAAAACCACAGAAAATTATCAGCCATAGTCTTTTCTTTATTCACTATTTTAAAGTTATTCACACAGTACTATTCTATTCAGCGCAACATAATCACCAACAGTCTTGAAAGTCATAAAATTATGAGATTAACTCCAAGAAGTTGGCCATATGTATTCAAAATACCTTTTCTTTAAAATCCTGCAAAGTTATTTATTTATTTTTTAAAGTAATGTGATAGATGAGTATGTTTCTAATAGGGAAGTAAATTTCAGAGGTGGTGACGGGTTGGATTTTTACACAGATTTTCATCAATCTGTATTTACTTCCAAGTAAGGAGAAATGGACATATAAAAATGGACAATCTAAAAGTGTTTTTAAGATGAAATCCAAATTTCAGAACCTCCTCTATTATAACTAAGTTATTAAAAGAGCTGCTCTACTTTGCTCAGAGACAATAAAACAATGATTCATAGCAGTCAAAAGTATGCTTTGCATTTCACTAAGGAAACAGAAATGTTTATTTTCAAGTGACTACTTCATAAACAGGTTGACAAATATTTGTAATATTAAAAATAGTAACTTTTAGGTAAAGCTCATACCTGTACCATGGATAAATAAAGTTTTCCAGCACCAACTCAAGCACCTGTGCAGAACAAAGACAACCATGTTACAAAATAAACAGTTTACTACAAATCCCTGTGAGAAGAGTTAACTTCACAAACACCTTCCAAAACTCACAGGACATAATTCATACATCATAAAACATGAAAATGTGTAAGTTGTGATTCTGCTGCTAGATCAAACATTTTGCATCATAATCAGTACTTTGGGCAAGTAACAGCAAAGTGATGGTTTAATCAGATATCAACAAGAAACATCTGCCACAAATACTATCAGTAAGATGAAGCACAGTGCCGTGGCCATTGTCAGGCAAATGCTATAAAAAATGTAATCTTACCTTAAAAAATGCTATAAAAAACATAAGCCTACCACAGCCCATCCCTAATTTTTCAGATCAGTCCCTGTTCTTATCTGACATAGCACGGAGTGTCCCACAGGCTCAGTTACACACTACACTTACAAACACCTCCCTCCTTTTTCACCCAAACCTCCACCCTCAAGGAGGGACAGTCAATACTGTATACTCACCACTCTCAAAGAAAGCAAAGGAAGAGTCATAAAAAGCAATTCCTATGAAAGCCATCCATAACAAAGAAGGACACAGAAGGATTAAGTTTTTTAAAGATTTTTCCTCCTTCACTATAGCCTCACTACATCATCCACACTATCTGCTCCCACTGCAACCTATCCCCTAATTTGAATCACTGTTTTAGAGATCAGTTTGTCCCCAACAGCATCAATGCTGATGAGGGGAGTAAGAGAGAAGATATGTGTTGCTGTGTGAGGCTGCTCTGACATATTCTGTAGAAGGAAAGGTTTTCCAAAGCCACTGCGTACAAAGAAAAGGAAAGCTGAATGTAGCAGCTGATATACAAGTGTCACTCATGAGAATAGGTGTTACTCTTCTTACAAGATCTGTGGCTGCACTCATTCACACAGTATGCACTGCAAGAATTCAACATTTACTAAATTTGTACTATCTTTAGGGCACTACATGCCTCTGCTCCTCTCATGATTATAAAAGCATAGTCAATAAAAAACACACATGGCCTTTTTAATCCTTAGTTCTTCAGACCTGAGCAGCTCACGAATACTCTTTTTCTGGCTTCACTAGTAAGAATATCACCTACTCAGATTTGATAAGATACTTTATCTTTTCCACTATTCCACTTCAGTGATTTTCTTCCTCTCTCTCTGAAGAGACATTTTGCTGCTTAGGGTAAGTTTAGAGGTCTGTGGTATGGACCACACAGTCATCAGTGTCTTTTCTCCCACTCTTGTGTGCTACAGCAGTAATAGATCTCAAAACTGTAATACCATCATGCATTAATGATGGATGGGTAAGCTAAATGTTGTATCACATTGTCCTGTGTCATGCCCATCCCCTAGTCTTGTATTTCCATTTATAAGCAGGGTGGAAGGGTGGGGGAAATGACAACAGATGCTTCAGTTCCCAGTCTAGAAGAGATGAAGAAATCCCAGAGAATCTTCTATGGAAGTTAATCTTCAGAAAATAGGAAGGAGAACACATCCAGCTCCAGTCAGCAATCACAAGCCACTGGCCTTAAGAGCAGTATATTAGACTACTTAAACCAATTCCCCTGATGCCTTCCATAGCACTGCCACTACGTGAGCCACCAATTTACTCCAAAGAAATCTCTCTCACAGGAACTGTGACATCATTGTTGCTCATGAGGAGTTTCTAACAAAAAAAAACCTCTTTCAAGGCTAAAAGTGCACTCTTCAGAAGAGATGCCTTACAGAAAGCTTGCAAAAAAAATCTGTCTGTCTATTAAAGGAGCTCTCTTCCTTCTTCCTCCACTTTTGCTCTGTGCCTCCCCATCAGGAACAACAGCAGCAGAGGATCTTCTGTAGGGAGTGGAAAGTGCACTTGCACAGCCTTCAAGCACGGAACAGTGTATTCAAAGGGAACAGAATGAACTCTTCTTGAAATAGCTTTCTTCATTTATGACTACTACTTTTGAGCTGAGAGCCTGTCTATCAAGCTTTCCAGGAATGCACCACTACAAATTCAGTTGATCAGATGCTAATGCAACTTATTTGCTCTCCCTTTCTCTACAGTCCTATATAGAGGCCTCTGAAGGCACTAGAGGAATTGTTTCCAACAGTGAGAGATCTGATCCTTACTGCTGCCTAAGCAAACCACACATGGTTCTGAGATTCATCTTCCCATGGCTATTAAATAAGCAAGAAAAGTAAAAAAAAGTGCAAGACCCGATGACCCTTCCCACTCAAAAGTGGAAGTCAAAGTCTCCTTCAGATTCATCCCATGTTTTAGTAACCGAGCACCAGCTGGACCATTTCACAGACTTGCCAGTGTTTCTCTTCCACAGCCACACTGTAAGAGTATAGTACTGCTTCCACAGAACACTGCAGATACTCCCACTAGACAAAGACACAGAGACAGCAGGCACAAAGACAGACAACTAACACAAAATGCACTTTCCACTGGAGTCCACTTTTCACTGGTCAAGGTATCAGAAGGCAAGACATGTTCTACTCAGGTTATCTACATCACCCTAATAAAAAATACGTGGGCACAGAAAGCAACCCTACTTGCAAATTAATTAAACACATGGCATGGCAGAGGCAGTTAAGTATGATGCTCCATTCCACCAAGGGGTTGTACAGAAGTTAAAGCAGAGCTACTGTGTGAAATCATCCCTCCTGCAAAAATAGGAGCACTCAACAAAAAATAAGCCATTGACTGCCGCTAACTGAATTTCAAGGCATGCAGTCCATACTGTTTTCCCTTGAACCCTACCAGCATTCCAGACTGTCAGTGTGATTCTGCTGGACAGAAAGAAATCTGCCACATCATCCACTGCACTTTCATAAAGCACTGGGGAAGCAGGACATGTGTACCCACTTCCATTCTAGCAACAACAAAAATGTTATTCAAGCTCAGTTGCTCACACTTCACACACACCAATAAAGTAGATGGGACATCTCAAAGAATGACAGCTAATGATAAGCCATTTCCTTGTCTGTAAAATATTATTCTCCAGCTTTAAATACAAATGATGAGTCATTTCATTTAAAGTCTACCTATTTTTTCAAGCATTTTGCAAAACAACTGGTTTTACTATGCGTGGGCAGCTTTGAATTGGAAAGAGATTACAAGTGTAAAACCAAACACAGAAGGTAGCAATATAAGCAGNAATTATTTTCTAGCATGCACTGGAACACTGCAAGCTAGTCAGTCTTTGCTGCTGAGACAAGCTTTTTGGGGACTGCCACACAGCTGACCCCAATTGTCATGAGGAGGAACTGTAGAGAGGAGCGATGACTGAGTCAGTGGCAGGTCAGAACTACCAGGCCCAATCAGAACAGAAAGGAGCAAGGATTTGATATATAAACCACAATAACAATTATAAAGCCTTAAAAGACAGTACAACCTGACAGCTGAGGCCACTTCCTGGAGGTAAAACAAGCCATTCCAATAAGAAAGCATACAGTCCACTGTGTTACTACAAGAGTTCAGGACTTGCAAAGAGCACATTCAGGCAATAACTGATTTCTTGTCATGCATTTGTCTATTTCTTGCTTTTAGAAAACAAACAAACAAAATTTCTAGTCCCATAATCGAGTCAAGAGCCTGAAAAGAATTAAAAAAAAAAAGTGAGATCAAAAGACAGCAGCATCTTGATCCAGTGAAACTTTTTTTTCACAATGCTGATCAAGAGTAGCTGAGCAGCTTTCCACAGATTTGACTTGCAATCATCCCTCACACAGCAAAAATGAGACTGTAGAGAAAAAGGTGAGTTCATTAACAGAACAACAGGATTAAATTCTCCTTTATAAAATCTGTAGCACCTGGACTATACACAATGTAAAACTGACCAACTGGTATCATGTCCTAACTCAAAAAGAAAGAGAACACTGAAGAAACAAACATAATGCAAAATGGATTAGAAACAGGAAACAAAATTATACTTAGGTCACTACATTATTTTTGAGCAGGATACAGCCCAAATTATAAAATATTGATGTATGCATGGTTGAGACATTTTAGCATTCAACCATAACAACAAACATAAACGTGGGGAGGAATGTCCAGGCTCTTAACAGGTTTTGTTATTCTTCCAAACCACGCACAGCAGCTGAATAGACTAAAACAAGGTTGCAAAAGATTAAGAATTTGCCAAGTGAGACAAACTATCATCACAATCCAAGAAAAAAAAATCCATACTTGTGAGGAAAACTTGGATTTCTTCTGATTTGAGCGTATATTAAATTATTCTGAATGCACTTGAAAACACAAGCTTAAGGGCTATACACCTGGTTCAAATTAGAAACATTTGTAAATGAGAATATTGCCAAAATCCTTCAAGCTGCAAAAAAAGAACTAGAAAAATTAAAACACAATTTAAAAAAATCAAAATTATTCTAAGTATTTGAAGAAACTGCTTTTTAGAAACAGACTGCACTCTGCACTCCTTTAGAATCTAATTAACCTTAATTCAGTTCACACTGTATCAGCTTCTCTCTAATGAATGACTAACCCACAAAAGAAAATAAGAGCAGCCTCTCCTTCCAACCTGGAGCAGGCTATCCAATTCCAGGCTAGCATCACATGCTGCATCCTCAGAGCAGATGGTCAAGAGGAATATGGTGTGGGCAGAACCCCTTGCCACCCTTCTAACCAGCAGAGAAGAGCTGCACTGAGGAACCGTGCAATGAGATTTCTCATCCCAAAGAGCGCCTGTCCAACACAGGTGGACAAGGTGGCTCAGACTGCTGGTTTGGGTCCATCGAGGAGGGTGACCCTGGCTCGCTGCCCTGGGAAGGTCCAGAACTCAGGCCTGGCTCTTCCCTCTAGACAAGCACACAGAGGAGGTAAAGGAATGAGGAGCATGGGCATGGATACACAAAACATGGGACACGCCACTGAAGCGAAAAGCAAAAGCCAAGAAAAGGCTGCTATTTCAGTAAAAGCAGAACAACAGCAATCATATACAAAATGCCAAGAAGATAACCATGGTATCTACTCATACTGCTTATGAAGAAATACCACAAAGAATCTTTTCAGCATCAAATTCCCATTTAAGCCAAACAAGAAAATTTCCAGTTCTTCAGCATTTACAACATCCTTGGTTAGACTGCCACAGCTATTTGGTACCCTAAATCCTAAAAATATTAAATGCATAGAAGCATTTATTTTACATTCTATTATTAAAGCAAGAGTCTATTGAAATTCCATTCAGCAATATTGTCATTTTAGTAGACTAAAACTTACTTTAAAAAACAGATTAAGTAACTTTAAAAGAATAATTGTTTACTTCTGAAATCACAGAAGAAGTCACTTCATTCAACTACAGGAAGTCAACAAGTTGCTACCTGTTCTTTTTTAAAAACATTCCTCAACTGTCCATGTCTTCCTTAAGGTTTTCATTCTCCTCCCACTCCTGCAGTGGGCCATGCCTGGGACAACATCTCACAGAGCTGAACTAAAGTGTTAGCTTGTACCTCAGACACACATGGCTTTGACTTCACACACCATGCTGTTCATTGCAAAAACTGACACACAAAAATCCTCTCACTTCTGCCATGCCAGTTGTTCATCCTCCTACCACAGAACTCCAAAGCTGGAATTATAAATAAATGGATATGAATCTACATATGTGCTCGTGTATTTTCCTAGCTTCAAAAAACACAAAGCTCATCTGGTTAGCTCCCAATACATTTCATCAATTACTAATCAAGGAAATAAACAAAAAACAAGCCCAAAGAAAAACTGCTCTTCAAATAGCTCTTTTTTAAAGAGATTAGAACAAAACAAAATTCCTGATTTACAGTCTTACTAAAAAGATATATATGCTATTCTTCTTTGAGTAAACTCAGCAATTTTTTTTTTTTAGACAGATTTTGTTACAGCTTTGTCTGATGATTTTGAATAGATTCATGGAATGGTTTGGGTTGGAAGGGACCTTAAAGATCATGTAGTTCCAATCCCCTGCCACGGGCAGAGACACCTTTCACTTGGCCAGGCTGCTCCATCCCACCTGGCCTTGAACACTTCCAGGGATAGGGCAACAAAAGGTTCTCTAGACAACTTGTTTTCCAGCACCTCACTGCACTCACAGTAAAGAATTTCTTCTTAGTATCTAATCTAAACCCACTCTATCAGTTTGAATCCATTTGCCCTTGTCTTCCCCCCTGCTCCTGGAATAGCCTCTTTCCATCTTTCTTGCAGGCTCCCTACCAACAAATTATTATCTTCATTACAGAACTTTCACAGTTGGAGCAAACCATCTTTTACCCTCAACTCCAAGAAACTAAGCAGGCTGAAATCCTCAACTTTTTAAGACTCAGACATGTTCAATTGTAACTGTTCTTTCCATCATTTTTCCCAATTTACACAGACATTTATTTTATGTTCTAGGTGCACTGCTACACAAGCAGTCCATGTTTAAAAGCAGGCCACCTTGGCTCCCTGCTCCAAGCAAACATTCTTTTGATTTGACTTTTACTCAAACAAGTTAAAATACCTGCGAGGGACATCTGAACCAACTACTGAACCAGAAGCAAAAACTTTCAAAGACACGTAATAAAAACCCACAGAATTTTAAGGTACTAAAGAAATGATGCACCAATTACCTCCGAAAGTGATGCATCGACCTTGGAAGGCACTTTCAGGTCCAGCCATGGCTGATAGTTTTCCAGAAGCAAAGTAGGTCTGTAGGATAACAGGGAGAAGTTTATGTAACAATGTGCAGTTGACAGTTTCCTACTATGATGTGTAAAATGGCAGGGCCACACCAAGCTTACCAGTGCCACATATGTAATTTACCTGTGCCTCTTGCATTTGACCTTGCCACACACGGCACAACTGTGACCACGGGGAAACAGCTCCGGCAATTCCAACTGCTAAGAGATTTGGACAAGTTTTACATTCTCCAAAATGATGACTCTATTAATACACCTACACATTTGTGAATTTCCTTTCAGACATGCTATTACAGAGAACTGAATAAAGACAAACTTGTTCTTCCGGCAGGAACACAAGGTAACAAGGCATAGTATGAAAAACAACTGAACCAAAACCAAAAACCACTTCCGCTGAAACAAAACGAGAGGACACAGATATCCTTTCACGTCTCCACTCATGTTCTATACATTAATCAGTCTAGCAACAGACCAGATGGTTCCTCTGCCTTACTCATAGCCTTGAACTCTTGCAACTACATCTTTTTAGCCCTATGAAATCCTACATTGAATTAAGTTAGAAAAGAGCAATTTCCTTTGGGAATATCTTTCTCTTTGAAGCGCAGCACTGCTGAGAGAATTTTGATTACAGTGAGCGACGAAGACTCACCACTGGCCTGCCAAAAGGAGGGCATCTTTAGAAAAGAAAAAGCCCTATTAAAGGAGCAAGCAACAGCACAGTTTCTCTACTGCCTGCTACTCAAATGCTCAAAACGTTCAATGAGGGAAGCAGGAAATAACATCCATGGACACTCCAACAACCGGCCTTGGAGCCGTTCGTGGATTTGATGGGACTACGCAGAAACACGTGAAGAATTCGAAGTCTTAATCATCGTCTATTTACCACAAAACACCTGTCAGTAGGAGTGTATGAGCTGTACTGACGTACGATATTTCTGAAAAGAGCTAGGATTAGACAGGAAGTGATACTCCATATAAATTCTTATCATATTTAAAGAAGGCACAAGACTCTTCACAGACATATTTACCTTGGGTTTATATTTTATTGTGAACAGAATATTGGGCAGGAGGGAGTCCGGTCCCAAGGAACAGTAGAAGGTGACGACCCCAGCCACGAAGGACCAGAAGACCATCAAAACATGAAGATACCTTACAGACACAAAGGGAGGAAAAGCCGCTGCGTGAGACGGCGCGGCGCCGCCCGCGCCCGGCTCCCGCGCCCGCCCGGTTACCGGTTGAGGAGGAGGGTGGCGGTGCCCAGCCCCAGGAGGAGGCAGCAGGAGAGCGGGTACTGCCGGCAGGTCTCCCGCAGCCCCTCGGCGCCCCGCAGCCGCCGCAGCAGCCGCCGCCCGGCCGCCCGCACCCCCCC
>VXBQ01006424.1:79145-96137 GCA_013400175.1 Phainopepla nitens | reverse complement strand
AACAAGGGGTTCCCAGAGCCAAGCGGCCAGAAAGTGCTACGTCTGATTAAATGCTCTATATTTGGATGATGACTGAACTAAATCATTCACTGACTGGGACACTAAAACCCGATAAACACCACTCAAAGCTTCGAAATTGGCTGTAAAGAAAAGGAACAGGGTAGGAAGTGTAATATGACCCCACCTTAACATCAGTAAGGATACAAGAGTAAGACGTTGAAAAGCGAGGAATTCTAGAATGTAATTTATTGCTAGCGAGAAGAATTTAAAGCCAACTCCACACGAATAAGACCTGCAGTTACACTGTGAGCCACAAGCTTTCAAACCACTGGAGTGCTTTTGCTTCCAGCAGCTCTGTAGTTACTCAGTCTTATGAAACTCAAGGCTCTGTTAATAAGACACTGCTGGCGGTGGGTGTATCAGTTCAATGGGCAAAATGAAACAACTTCTCTGAGTTCGTACCCATAAAGGGGCTTCTAACTGGCAAGCATGAAGGAGACCTGCTCAGGGAGAGATGCCCGCTTTTAGTTGTTTTGAGAAGTTGCTGTTGCCTTGTGTGTCCATTTCCACGAACCCCACGCAAGCACACTGAATAAGTGAGGGTACATGAAATACTGAAATACATCTGTTCAGATGAGCCATGTTTACAAATCTTCACTGAGTTCCCCCGCAGCTATGCTGTTAAGAAAATACTGGTATTTGGAGGGTGAGTCAGCATCTAGAAATCGAAATCCGAAAACAGCTTTCAGAATCTTTGCTCAGATGCTTTGTCAGTTTATGCAACACTTCCCTTGACCTCTCGGGTAGGCGAAACGCTGCACTTCGACTTCAGTATGTTGACCTTTCTCAAAGCGCTTGGCAAAAGCCCAGGGTCAGCTTGAATTTCTTTAAGAGTCTCTCTGCACAGCATTATTTCATGTCAGTCCACGTTTCCTAGTAGAAAAAAACCAAAGTCCATTCACACAGCAAATCTCCATACAGCCTATTCAGAGGAAATCAGTTTTCCTAAGATGCTTTTTTTTGTTTGTTTTGTTATCAGCTTACTTTATCCTCGGCTTTACTGGTGGTGATTTTTAGTCACTTATCTTGCAATGCTTTTAATAAGGAACAACTTCTAAAAACCTGCAATTCTTACAATATTTCATGAAGATGCCACAGCATCGCATATCTATAACACAGGAAGTGACACGCACAGCAAACCAGCAGAAGCTTAAGTCAAACTTCTGCTTCCATTTGCACTCCCTCCCCTTCAGGTAAAGTTTCTTTCATTTATAGCTTCATTGTTCAGAATTGTGTTTATTTACTGTAAAATTGCCACATACACATCTGGCACTAATTGTACCTCATTATCTGAGAAACTGTACAATTTCCTTCAGTTCACAGACTTTACATCTGCTGGGCAGACACAACAAACTGCTTTACCCCATCCTGCTCTGCTGGAGACAGCAGCGTTGGCATTGCCCATCGCCCTCTGGCACTACGGCCCCTAGACTGTTCTGGTACACTGAGAGACTCAGCAGATGTTTGTTTTTCAACAAAATAAAACCACAGAAGAACAAAAGGGAACTGCTGACATCGTCAAGCTTTTCAAAATTTTTTGAGAAATAAGAACTTTATCCATTCCCTGGAAATAGGAAGTTTTTCTCTCTTCACATAAATTCTTAGGAAGATCCTGTGGTCAGCTGGAGGGAGAAATGCCAGGGAAAATCCATCTAGAGATGGGCTCTGAAGTAATGTAGCCAGGACTGGGTTATTCTGGAAATACAGACTTTATTTTAGTATTTAAAATGTAAAAGGATCTTTCACTGATCGTACAAGGCATCTTGTGGAGCCAGTTCTCCCTGGTTTGGGGTTTAGAGTTTGTTTTCTTTGATGGCAGGAGAAGCTTGCTTATTCTAGCATCTAAGTATATTAGAGCAGATTTTGAAAAACTTGAAATATAAAACTACAATTCTTGGCTAAGTAACACCAGTTATTAAGCTGAGATTCTATTTACCAAAGTGCCTTTTTTTTTTTTACCTTAAAAAATGCCTTTTTGAACTGTAATAAACAGATTCTCACCAGTTAATTGCATTTAATTTACTCTTCAAGTCTGCCTTTGCTTTTTTCAAGGCCTTACTTAGTTCTCTCTTTCAAGGATAGAATTGTCAAGGCTAACTTAGAATATCTAATCCTTCATATTTACTCAACAAGAAATTAATTTTCCTTTATAATTATTCCTCACAAGTCCCTGTTCATTTTGTGAACCAAGAGGCTTAAGTAGAAAGCTTCTTATTAACCTTTAACTAAAGCCATTCAGCAGAAGACTCTAGAGAACACTCATTTTTAATATTCAGCAAATAGCTAAGCTTAAATAAATAAGTGAAACTGAAGTTGGCCAGTCAGACCCCAAGAAAGGCAAGCATTAGTAGGTTCTTTGCACTTGACTTTTTCAAATTCAAAACTAAAAGGGCATCCACCAGCAGTAAGTGGTTTCCACCTGAGATGATCCAGGTGTATGCAACAAACATAAGGTGAAAACTGCCCTTTAGTAATACTTTTTGGCCTTTAAAAGAACACTGAAACCCCGGGGGAGTGACAGCTGACCATTTGCTGCACATTTCTGGTTTGGGCAGAATAATGATTAGCACTTTGATCAGCAAAATTAGCTTTACTGTTATAAATACAGTTATATTCATTTGTCTGTTGATGAGTTCCCAGTCTAGATTTATGGCATTTGGGAGTCATATCCCTGTAGCACCCACACGGACCCATGCTTGCCAGCTGTATGGAAATGTGTGCTGCCTGGATTTGTAGGGTCTTGTGTTTGCTTCCTGGATCACTTGCTGACCCTCAGTACGACCAGATTACAGCAAACTGGATGAGAAAGTGATAACCTGGGCCCAGAAGTACCTGCTCAATACAGCAACAGGAGCTTTGGGTTCCTGGATAAAATCCCCCACAAGTTTTGTTCTAGAGGAATGGGGGAATTCAACTGCTGCAGTAAGGAACAAAATGGCAGGTGGGAGGGAGAAACAGTTTAAGAAAAGATGTGCTAAACACTTAGTAAAAGATCACTGGTCTCCACACTTGCAGGGAATGACAGAGACTTACAAGTTGTGTTGTTTGTTTAGAAGAAAATTTAGAAAGCATCTGAAATTAAGGGGAAAGTCTAAGAAGTTTCAGTTGTAACACACCACTCAAAATTCATATTTAAAAAAAAAAAAAAAAGAGACTGTAAAACACAGTTCTGTTAAAAAACCTGAAAATACCTACTAGGCTGTGTTTAGGACTAAAAATACCAGGCAGAATAAAGACCTGCAGGGAAAAAAAAGAAAGACAAGGAGACTGTTCCAATACAGAAATTCAAGTAAAAGGACTCACTTCAAGTGGAGTTTCCAGAGGGTCAGTTTAGTATTCCCAACAGTAACAATGCTCTGCAAACCAGAGGGGTGCTGAGGAGCACAGAGTGTTAAAATTTCACTGGGACAAGGTCCACTTGGGAAGAAGAAAAAAAATCCAAAACAAAACAAAAAACAGGCCATGTACCAGAGTCAGTTTTGCCTTGAAGAACTTGTAACTCTCAAGGAGAAAGTAAAAAGGTTCAGAGACAGACTTGTGTTTAGAGCTTTACTTCAACTTGTTAACATGAAAAGGAATTTGCTGGAAATTCTTTCACAAAAAAGACACTGGACAGAATTTAGATATTAGAGATTAAAATAATTTGTTCGGTCATAAACTACTGTTTATGGGACATAAAAAAAAGAAAATAGAGCAGTAAGTTGCAAGGTGTAGAAATTGACTACAACACAGTAAGAAATAGAGGCCTGCAGGAATATGCATAAAAAAGAGAGCTAAATGTATACAGGAGACACTGGAAAAATGTTAAATTAATATTATGGTTTGTCACAACATTTGGCAAAGCTGTACTCCATAGAAATTTTATCTTGATGCCCCTGAGCAAAAAACAAAGGTTTTGGATATGCACCTTAAGTATTAAGTGAGGTTGGTCAATTGGTTGTATGTGCAAAGGAAAGATCTGGAAAACCAAATTCCTTTGAAAAACGTAGGCTGATCAAGGAGGAATGAGGGAATGTCAAGATGGATGTTAAGAATTTGTAAGAAAAAGTTTGTGAATGAACTCAGGAGCTGTACTCAACAGTTAAAACAATGCCAGAGCACATATGTAAGAGCTCAGTTGAAATGAAAATATGTTGACTTACTGTGGGGATAAAGAAAGCCTTGCCCTGGATACAAATTGTGAAAATAACTATGTCAGCTCCTGAAGGGAATTCCTGCTAATCAGCCTGGGTCAGTGGGGAAAATTTTCAAGTAGGGAGTTCAAGGATGAACTTGAGCCAGGATCCTTTGTTTTCAGCTGAATTAAAAAGTCTCAAGATAATCCTGTTAGATGATGTGTTTCTCTTAAATCATTGCAAACTGTTGCAGTACCTATGCCTCAGAACTATGGTGAGACTGAAGAATTTACAGCTATTTAAGTTTTTCATCACAGATACACACTGGACTCATGGAACAACTGTGTTGGATCAGCAAAAGTTCAGCTGGGTGAGCATTCTGTTGATGATGGCCATCAGGGGATGCATACCTAGGAAAAAGTTGTAAAAGCGTGGCAAGAATATAATAGTAAGTTCCTGGAACATTCTTTCAGTCTGATTCATAATCTTGGGGATATCCTGAGAAACAACTTATTTCCTATGTTTCAAGTTGCTTTTGAAGAACCAGAAACTTTAACATCCATAAAAGTCATGCAAGCAGTTCCACCACTTGCACTTGTGTGAGTGAAGATAGAGCTCTCCAAACATTCAGGTGTTTACTAGAGATGGTGAAAAATCATTCCCTACTCAGCATGATTGCTGCTTATCATCTTACCAAAATACTTTGGCCACCTGAGGAAACTGTCTTTTCCAAAATTAAGATTCCTGCTCCAGTGACTTGTCCTTCACATAAGAGGACATTCACTTTTGTGTTTTATCATCTTTGTTGCTCTCCCTTTCCTTTTCCAATTTTATTATGTCCTCTGTTGTGTAGCAGTGATGAGGGACAGGCTACAACATGGGGAACAAAACTGTTAACAAAATAGCATTCAAAATTATTTTTATTAGACCTAGTGCCTTCTTTAATAGCTTAATTTTTTTTGCCCTGCCTCAAGAATATTTTAACATTTTCCCAATGGAGATTTATGATCCTTTTTTCTCATTTGGATACAACTCTCATTTCTGATGGATTTATTTTTTCCACCTTAAAAGAAAAACAGCGAAAAAAAAATCCCAGCCTAAAGCCTTCATGTACTCAGGAAATTCTAATCAACTGGCAGAAGTCATTAAAAGTGCAAAAAGACTAACTGTAACTACAGATTGCTGTTGTAAGGCAGCTTATTTCCAAGAAAGCTTTCTGTGGATACTTAACATGACCATGTAAACCCAGATCCAGTGATGAGATCTGCGAGATCAGACTTCTTTTGGTGACTGGTGAGCTGGTATCCTGGAGCCCATTGCTTTTAGCTTGTGGACACAGCAGTAAATGCCTGGAGTGTTTTTGTCAGGTCAGAATTCCACAGAGGTATTTTTAGTTCAAGCAAGCAGTTTCTCCAACATGAAGTATGTAAAAACAGCATAGGTTAAAAGTTAAACAACATTAATTGTCACCTTGCGAAAGTTATTTTTGCTTATGTCTTTCATCAGACACTTCACAGGAACTGTTACAGAACCCGTTGTATAACCAGGATATTGTTTTGTTTACCATTTGTTGGCTGAGGATGTATGGAATCAATCTGACATTTTCTTCCTTTTAAATGACGTCCAGAAAAAACTGAAGTATTTACAGAATGGTTAAAGAGAACATAACATAAATGTTACATTTCCCTAGCAAGAATATTGAATATATGACAAAAGCAAAAGAAAATCTGATTCTGTGCAAACAGGCAGAATGCACAAGGTGATACTAGGAGAGCACCTGGACAGAGGGCTGTTCCTCCTCATATATAAGGATGAGTCTAAAGGCTTTTTTGAAACAGCTTTTTGGGCAAATTGCCCATGTCTTACATATTTTGTGGTATAACTAGAGCACGTATATCCATGGTAGAGCTCTACTCCAAGAGGATTATGATTGTTTTAATGAGAGCTTGAGTAGTGGATCTCAGTACCATGCTCTCTAGAGAGCACTGATCAGCTGTGATATCTATCAAACAGACACCCAAGTTCCTGGAGGTATCCCAAACGTTTTTTGCCATCCCAATTGCTGGTCTATCTGATAGAAAAGAAGTAATGTGTTACTACACAGCACTTCCCCTCTAGCACTGGCATTAACAGTGCTTCTGCAGAAGCAGATGGTCCCTCTGGGGTCTACCAGCAGACGAGGGAAAGGCACAAACTGAAATCAAAGAGCAAGGACTATGTGGAAAACCTTGGTGAATGCTGCAACACTCCCCTGAAGTTTTGCTTTGCTTTTTATTTTCTGTTTTAAGTAACTAGCAGTCTAGCTATGAAAGGATTTGAGCTAGTAAGGTCTGATACCATATGGGGAATTATTATTACCACTTACTATTTTTCTGAAACTCAATAAATCGATTTTTGACTGAATTACTTGCTACTATATAAGCTACCTGGTTTATCTTTGTACAAAAGAATCACAAAAGAAACTGCTTTAAACACCAGGTATTAAGTTCTTCCTCTTTCACAGACACATATTTTAAAGTATGTATTAATAAAGGGACATTTTAATATGAGAATCAGTTTGCTATCCTTTCTACCAAACTTTAAGGAATAACACTTTCTTCCTCTTAAGACACTATGAATCTTCCAGTCCAATCTCAAGTTTGGATGTTCTCTGTAGGTCAAGTTTGTAGTATGTTCACACCACCACCTCAAAAACTGCAAGTCAAGATTGAGGTCTTTGGGATTTTCAGATGTTTAAACATAGCTCCTAATGCAACACAATGAACTTGGATGCCGTAGATAAACCTCAAGTCAGGGTCACTGCAGTTCAGACGCAAGAGGGAAGGGTTTTTTTCTGTGAAGAAAGTAAATTTTGCTTCAGAAGATAATCAGAACAGAGATTCTTTAATATCATCCAGGTTCCTAGCAGACTACATATTGAGGATGAGTAGAAAATTCTCCACTTTTCACCATTCAGCTTAGATGCAGTAAATTGTACATTAAGTACTAAGCTGTAACCGTAGAGTGGTGCTTTGTCTACATCCAGTGTGCTTCTGGAACAGATTATGGTCAAGAAACTTGGGCGTATGAGGCAGTCTCAAATTCTGGAAAGCCCATGTATCCGGTGTGTTCCGGGACCACTGCCCAGCTGTGTGTGCCCCTCTCTATCTTCCCCTTCAGCTGTTAGGTCTGGAGAAGTCAAGCTACTTAAGCAGTAATGACTCACTCTCCTTCCCCAAAGCCCAAGGGCAAAAAGAACAGGGAAAGGACCAAACTGAAATCATTATTATCTGGAGGGACAGCCTTGAGAGTGAGAAGACATGAATTTAGTCCCCGGTGTCTTAGTTCAAAGCTGCTCACCTAAAGTTTCACCAAGAACTCAGACCATGTACCTATCTCCCTAAGTTCCTAATTTCACATTACTTCTACCTTCAGGTACATTCCCTTTTCCCAGTCTTCAGAGATGCTGCTCACCATGCTCACGCCTGCAAAGACAGTGACTTTCCCCGACCAAAAGCTGTCTATGAAAACAAATCCTGTATATTCTCAACACTAATGAACAACAAAGATTTATCGTCTTAACTCAGGAAGTAGAGACTGTGCAGGAAAACAACTTCCAAGTGTTTTCTGCCATACCACATTCCTTCTCCAGCCTCCTCCTACCTTCTGATCTGATACAGGCCTTCGCTTCAGAAAAAAATTCCTTTTGTTCATTAAGGAAGTGTAATTTCTTGAACTAAGACATGTAGCCTAGACTCAAGGAAACAGAACATCTTCAAACAAAGTTCAGCAACCTTCATACTGGTTCTTAAGCCTTCATCTCTTGGGTCCCAGGGATATCCTTCCAAGCACATACTGTTAATTTTAAGTACTTTCATTTCTGAGCAGCAAGCACGTTCAGTGTAGAATATACCTATTTGGGTTCCTTGCACTCCCGGGTCTTAATGAATTAAAAGTCCTGGCCTTGTCCCAAGAAATGATAGCCACTTCTCCCTCAAAGGATGCTGAGCTTGTGTCACACTTTTTGAGACCGAATGCGATTCTGTACAAGGCACTGGTGTACTTGGGAGCTCTTTGGGCCCATCCTGAACTTGAACACTGCAGAGGCTGCTGAATTGGCATTGATTCACCCCAGCTTTACAAGTTAACACCTATTCCCACTTTGTGCCATGCATCGAAACAATCAAATCAAGACTTTAAATGCAAACTTTGCTAGGAACTTGGCATTTCCTCAAGCATCACTCAATTAGGAGGCATCATTGGGCCTTATTAAAAAGTTTTTCTCAACTACCCTACTTTTGCCCACCCTCTAAGGGGTTATTAAGAACAGTGAGTGGCAAATATGTTATACCATTAAAAGGAGTTGAAAGAACTCCTTACCTACATGGAGAAAGAAAAGGTCTACCTTTGGAATATGTGTATCAGATATTCAAGGCTGGCTCTTACTTCCCTCTAGACAAGGCCATTAGTTCATCACTTCCAAAGAGCAATTTTACAAATACCAGCTCTAGGACATCATTCACTTCTCTGAGCAGGATATTTGTAATAGCAGCATTAGACACAGTAACAGGGGTGGTTTCTTCCATAAATTTTGTATTTTGCTGTGTTTAAAACCTCCTCCCTTAAAGATACAATTTTCTTCTGAAATATATATCAAGATAAAAAGGCCCTGATGATTCTAACAGCCAGGACAGGATATTCTTACCTTCTCACATATAATCCAAGGGCCCTGTCTGCTTTTGACCTGGTGTTTCCATCTGGCCAAGATCCATCACCTGACATTCCCCTCTCATCATGCTGTGGCTGCTAGATGGTGCCTGGCTAAAGAGTGTACCTACCTTTCACAGGAAAAGGACAGACAGGTTAGAGGCAGGGAAGAGTCCATAAAGCTGTAACATAGCTAAAGGAAGTTGTTGTATGTTGTGGTTTGCCAGGTTATTTCCCTATTTTGTCTTTAATCCTAGATTAGAAACTTGCCAGTAGCGTAGTTCAGGCAGATTTGATGGCTGTCTTTTGCCCACAGGGAGATGACGTCTTTTTCAAACGGTTTCATTTTTTTTTCCTTTTCTCAGGGAGCAAATAATATGCTTTGTTAAGAGCTTTCCAAAATGCAAACTGGGGCGTATTTGTGATGTGATCAGTCCTAGGCCAACCTGTTAAATCCAAGACAAACCTCTTGGTATTCCTCTGAGGAAGAACTCACTGGTTGTCAATACTGCTTGAGAAAGAACAGAGGTATTTACAAAAGACCTTGCAAGTTTTTCTTTTCACTTAGACACTTTTTGCCCTTCCAGATGTCTGAGTCAAGACAAGTCTGTTCTTTCTTAATGTGAACATTAACCACAATTTTAGTGTATTTGTGAAACCTGAGATCTCTCTACGTCGTTGTTTTTACCACACGGTAGAAAGGCAGAAGTTCCAAGATTATCACATTAATCTCACCTGCCCCATATCTAAGAAGTCCAACACCTATGACCAGGGTCAGAGGAATGGGTATGGGGGAGGTGTGTGTGTTTGTGTTTTGGCTCCTGTGGGGTTGTTGTGTCTCCCCCACCCACCTCCCCCCAGCAGTATATGCATTTTTGCTAACTACAGGTATTCTAAGATTGGCCCTGCTGCTAAACAGGTTCAGTCTTTCTCAACAGAGTAAAAAAATTGTCTTGATTTTAAAACAAATGCCTTGATTACTGGGCTCTAACTATATCCAGCCATCTGAACTTAAAACCAGAATTGCTAAGTTATTTTCTGTCTTTAACTGCTTCAAGAATTTGACTCTTACATGTTTTAATCTTCATGTGTTAAAGAAAAAGGTTTCTTCACAAGGATTTAGAAACTTGTAATACACACTATGCATGACTGCCTCTTGTTCTTCCAGAGACTACAAAAACTGGAATTGATCATCATATACCTGCAGCTGTACTAGTTATTATTGTAGCTGTTCTTTACTAGCTCCACAGTGAAACTACAGAAGCATTTTGGCACACTTCAATACCACATAAAATGCTTTAGGCACAAGCCATCACTGAAGGTTAGTTTGTGCACACCTTGTTGAGATGTGACCACTACCTGTTACATCTCAATGCTATTTGTACCTGCATGGCAGGTACACCTTCATGCACCTCAAACTGCATTACACATTGGCAGGCTTCATTTGCCAAAAAGCTTAGGTAGCAATGTTTTTTCACTATTCATCTGTATACTCCACTCATTACTCAATGAAAGCTGTACTATTTAGAAATGTTACACTTGAGGGAATAAACTGTGAATGTTTATATACTGCCAATAAGAAAACAAAATTCTTTTCTTGCTAGTAGAAACCTGAACTGGTTTTAATAGTTAACCTAAGAAAAGACCAACTAGCTCAAATTAACTATTAGGGTCTAAGACTTACTGATCAGTTCAGGACATATGAATATTAAGATCATTTTCTTGGATAAAAACATGGCCACCTGAATGGCTTAAAACAAAAGCAAACTTCAGGTGAGTGTAACATTAAGCAAAACTGCAAACTGCCATTTATTACCCCATTCCCACTGTGAGGTCACTTGGATTTAACACCTTACAGATCCTTCTTAACTGGAAGATCAATCTCACTGGAGTTAATCCCATGAGTTGGGTTTTTTTCCTGAGAGGCTGTGTTAATATTACACAAAAATAGTGGAGCAAGGCACTGCTAATGGTTGAAGCCACCTAAGCCTTGTTAAACCATCAGGTCTTCCAATGAGAGAAGTTATGACCACCTGTCCCTTTATATCCAGGCCTAGTCTTCTGTCAGTGTGAAACCCATACTGTATTTCTTCATCTGCAATTTCTGACACATTTTAACAACATATATGCCAGTTTTCTTCAAAGCAGCTTTTAAGCATCTCACAAATTCAAAAGCAAGTGTAAATGATCACACTTCTGTAACTGTAGATAACATCAATTCAGGACAGTTTCACTAGACTAGTTTAAGGCAGTTACACACTGGTCACTTCCCGGTGAAAGACACATCAGTGACTGTCACTCAATGTTTGTCCTATGCTACAAACATCAAGCACACAAACAAAACTCAAATTCCTTTGAAAACCGTGGACTGGAAACAGGCTGGCTTGTCAAAACAACTGATTGTACTAGAAGAAAAAAACATTTAATTGCAATATCCAGAGGAAGCCTTTGACCACAATCTGAACAGTGCTTTAATAGCCACTTTGGCTTTCTAGATTCAAGGACTATATATTTTTATCTGTCATCTTAAACACTGTAATGTTAAAATCACCTTGGCCTTGTAATACACATCTGCCTAATGAAAAGATAACTTATAATTTATTTTAAGCTAGCTCTCACCAGTGTTTTGTAATACGGCTTCATTCCAAAGTATGCTGACATTGCTTCTTAAGAAAAGCCCTGACTTACTGATGGGACATCTATAAATTGATCTTTGTCAAATTCCCAAGGAGGAAGCTTTCTAATCCCAAATTCATTACACTTAGTAATAATAGTTAGCAGTTATTTTTAAATAACCATTATGAGTGACAGAATTTGGTACATTCCTCACCCCACTAAAAAGAAAAAAAAAATCTGAGTACTGTTACTTTAGACGGCAGAACAATACTGAAAGCACGACACTTGGAACCAGGAACTCAGGACCTGATACATTCCATTCCTGGCTTTCAACAGATGACTTGTGTTCATGTAAAATCCCTTAAACTACACTAAGATTACTAACCCATTAGTGTAAAAATAGATACTGAATTATCTATGAAGCATTTAAGACATTTTTAGATCTCAAGTATTTAAGACTAAACAGTGTCAGATTACACTCAACATTCACTTGGCATTGAAGTGGACACACTAAAATTAAGTTAAAATGCACAACCCAGGATAATCACTGAAGATGAAGAATCAATTAAACAGTCTACTGAGGTTGCATTTTAAGTACTGCAAGTCATTTAAGTACTAGAAAGTCTATTTTTACTTACCATTATCTTCCATGCAGTCAAATGACATACACTATTCTACTGGCTGTGCAGCAGAACTAAGAGTGCATTTCATAACCTCCTTAGTGCGAAGAAAACAAGGAGTAAGATTTCATGTCTTTTCTACACGTTAGTGACCAAAGCAAGTACACTCTCACACTAACCGTGCATAGGGAACTGTCACCAATAACCAGCCAAATGAATCATTCTCACACTATGGGGAATTACATTTTTGACACTACAAGTTTCACCTAAATTACTGTTTGAATACAAGTGTTGGCTTTAGAGTGGACACCAAACTTCATCAACAATCACCTGAACTGAAATGTATTTTACGATTTAAACTTAAATATTCAATCTGCATTTAAGTATGTATTACCTATGTGTTATGACTATGTTTTCTAGACTTCACAGATGCTTTTATTTTTCTACTTTTTTTTTTAAAAAAGCTTCTACCAGTATCCAGAATTTTGACCATCTAGAGAAGATCTTTTGTGAAGATAGCTTTAAATAAATCACATAACTCAATGTATCCAGGTGTGCTCAGCTCTGCAGCATCTGCTCAGGAGCTGGCCATTTAAAAATACAGATTTTGTGGAAAAACTAGTAACCAGTTATATATTGTCAAGAAAAAGGTGTAATTACATAAACAATCACTCCTCTCCAAACTGCCAGTAAATGAACAAGTTAGTCTTAGTGGCACTTTTCAACACATCCCTTTTGTAATAATCAAGACAAAGGGGCATCCAAGCAGTCACTCTTTCATCCCACTGATTTTTTTAGCGTAAGTAAATACACACTTGCAAACTGTGACCAGATAACTGTGAAAATCAGGCTCCTGGAAAGATTTTAACACCAGAGCTTCTCGGAAGCATTGTTTATTTGCACTAGATGGCTGTAAAGTGACAGCAACTTATTCCTTCTTCCCCACTACTTGTATTAAGGATCAAGGAATCTTCAGCTCAACTTCCTCTCCTGTTGCCACATCCCATTTTCATCTGACAGAGCAAATGGCAAAGTAAAGCCTGGTGTTTCCTAAGCCCAACGAATGCAACTAGTTAGTTAGCCCCAGACAAGAGATGTCATGCACTGGTGCTGGAGTTAATTCAGCAAGACACTCCATAGAGACAGACTTTTATGTCCATTAAGTCCATACAGTCATAAAGTCAGGAATCATAAGCTTCAGGGCATGAACACAGACTCAAGCTTGCAATTTACCCATTTTAATTGTCTGAAAACTGTCTTGTCAAGTTCACTGCCTCACTGCCTACTTCAAAACTTGCTACTTCATTTTAAACAATTACTATTTTCCACTAATATTTCACTAACATGAGGGAATAACAGTCTTAATGTTACGAAGTGCATCAATTTAACACACTCTTTTGTGAAAATCTTCTGTGTGTTTATGTCCATGTTGCCTTTCAGTTTTATTTCTCCAGAAAAAATATAAAGCCTCCCCTCAATGGCATATGGAAGCACTAATGTAATTGCTAGGCTGAACAGGAAAGTTAAGCCTCTGAAGAATAAACAAAGGCACAAGGGAATAAAAAGTTGCAGCCATATATAATATTTCTATCCTGAAGTTGGGAATCCTGCCTTTAGAGGACACTACATTTATTTTAGACTATGTCATACCCCTCCGCCCCAACAAGAACAGAATTAGTATTCCTTATTTTAGATTTTAAAGACAGTATTTACATAAGAGTTGTACAACGCAGAAATTCAGAAACTGATCTTAGTATCTTATTGTAATAACAGCCTTCCTCCAACAGTAAAAACACAAACTTAAGTTCTGGGTCATAACAAATCTCCTCTTTGAAAAATGGAAAGGAAAAAAAAAGTACAATTGCATGTCCTATATGAAACCTTCCAAACAAAAATGAGTATTAAAACAAGAGTATAATTTAAAAAGCTGTGTATTGGAGTGTTTATAAACCAGAAGTGTTAGGCAGCAGCAGTTTCCGGTTTCTTATTAAATTCAGCTAGACTTTGAATTTAGAAACATATTACAAACCAATGTGGAACTATACTGTTTACACACCTTTGCAGGTGTTTCAGTAAAGAAAGCCTCCTATGAGAATAAACAGAGGCAGCACATTATATTAAAACTTGCCCTCAACATGCCAAAAAGAACTCTGTCATATGTTTGTTTGTCACCAAAGCACCCAAGAGATGCATTATTGCTGTAGAACATTTCAAGTTTACCAACACCCAAGTGCAACCAAACTGATGTTGTATATATGCACTTGCCCATTCTCACCAGTATTTTCACTTAAAGGTTTTTCTTTAAACAATCAAATGTAAAGCTTTGAAAAATAACATTTTTTTGATTTTAGTTTTTTTTTCACAATATTAATCACCACATGCAATTTAGTTTTCTGATAATTTTTCTAAAAAACTGCACCAATATCAGAACAGTGCAAATCATATTTAATTGTAAAAGTTATAATGGCTTGAGTTCATAATTAGAGGGAACACTGTCAGGATCTTGGTATTTTGCTCACTCACCATTGCTTGCATTCCATTAAAAACCTTCCTGTCAATTTTGCCTTTTCCTTTTTTTTTTTCCTTTAAATAGTCATTCCCCCATGCTTTTATCAGAGCTGAAATTAGGGATTTAATCCACAATTTCAACACACATAGTGCCTTAGTTGCAATATTTTTATGGACTTCCATCCACTGTTACAATTCCATAAACGTATTATCCACCACAATACGTTTCCAGACTAAGAACTAGTCACTAGCACTTGTGATCCAACAAGTGTTTTGAGTTTTTCAGCAATGGAGAGATTTCAAGATTAAGAAATCTGAGGGACTTTCCCTCTTCTACAGCCCCCAGTGTTTCATTTCATAGCAAGTTGAAAATTGGTTTCCACATCTTGACAGTGTTCCTTATAAAACCGTATGACAGTAAAAGTGCCAGTAGGCATGGCAACCTCTTTGAAGGGAGCATTTAAACTCCTTGGCACTGGGAATGCCAGCACCAAGGATTACATTGAAATCCAAAATTATACTTAAGGCTACAATTAGAAAACCCACTTTCCATAAGCCTAATTTCTCTAAGTAGATTTGAAAATTCAGAAGCTAATGCAACTGTAAAGTTTTACGCTCAAATTTGAGGAAGAAATTTCTTTTCTTTAGCAAGGGCAGTATATGGAACTCTGGTAGAAAATGTCTCTTAGGCATTGACTACTCATTTCACCATCGTTCACTTACTTTGTTTAAAGTTCAAAACTGGCAAGGCACATTTACATATTCCAATGAATACTTGACAATTTTTAATTACACTTTATGTCCCAGCTATCCCAGTAATTGACATACAACATACTAAAATGGTTTATTAAGATAAAAAAAAAATCAATTAATGTGAAAACATACAGGCTATTGGCAACCACTATTCTAAAAATTATGTAAATACAAGTAAACATACTGAAATGTGTGCGATTCTAAGTTTTTAACCAGAAGATCTCTGTACTAACACACATTTATATTAATGACACATAAAAAAAATAAAAACTTTATTACAAAAATAAGTTACACTCGCCTCCAGCTTACAGTATAAAACAATTTTATTTGCAGGAATGCAAAATGATTGTTTGCCATGAGCATTTTCAACATATGACATGTCTAATTTTGTTAAAATTTGCATTTACTGGGGAAACTGGTGTGTATAAAACCTTAATTAGGTATAAGCTTCAATTTTGTGGTGCCTATGGGTATGTAGTATAACTGCAGTATCCCTTTGTGAAGGGGGTTAAGGGAACTCTTTATGCCAAGTCCAAAGTAAGTCATAATTTTATCTATCTTTTACCTATATGAAACTGGACTTGGGAAGGTTCTGTTTTTATTTTGTCTTTTTTAAGGGTGGTTCAATAGAGGATGCTTCACCACTGAACACTCACTGTCATCAAGGTGCTTTAGAAAATTAAAAACATAGCACAAATGATTGTACTCTACTCTACTCTACAGGTTATCATGATCTGCGTAAGAGAAATGGAAAGCTGATCCACGTGTTTTTACAGTGATCAGCAATAAGAAATGCACTAATGAAAACATACCTTTTACCTAAAAAGCTAAACTACAGCCATATACTATTCTATGATTTATGAAAAACTTCAAAATATCCAAATGTCAGGCTTCACTGTACAGTTGTCAGTTTTAGTCTGACCTTTTATAAAGGGACACTGCAGTATTTAGTACAAGTTGCTGATGCACTTTTTTTGAACATCTGATGTCTTACAAAAGTAACATCTTGCTAAACTATTATACATCCAAATAACTACAATATCTGAAGAAGCAAGGCTGCTTTTTCAGCCACAAAATACGACAAAAGCAAGGCCTGTTATGATGGTCATGAGGAAGTCTTACAAAGCCTCTGGAACTAAAGGCAACTAAGAATGTTACATTTGGTATATTATAATCTTACCCTCATATCATATTAAACAAGCCTTGCTTTTATCTACAAAGATTTTCTATGTACAGTACAGACAGGGTATAGTTCAATCCTCTGCTACTGAGGTAGTTAACCAACCCTTTAAAAAAGGTTCTGAAAAGAACCACTATCTGGAATGCCTGACTAACCAGCTCTGATGATTACACCTGAAACTGCTGTATCTGAACACAATTCGTAAGTGATTACTAAATAGACAATCATGATTAACCTTCATGAGCAGAAATTAAATTTAAGGATACCAATGATGGTATTCATCTATACCACTGCAATAAAAATTTAAATGCAAGAATTTGTGAATACCACTTTTGGAATCCTTAACTAAGAAAACTTGGGGGAAAAATCTACTTAAAGCAGATTTTTTAAAGAACAACTTTATTCTTTATTAAGATACCATGCTAGACGTTAAGGATTTTGTTGAACATGTTGG
>VXBQ01006424.1:56645-74145 GCA_013400175.1 Phainopepla nitens | reverse complement strand
TAAAGAAAAAAGAAATTCACTTCTTACAGTAACACCAGATGCCCATGGAAGAACAAAAGGGCTAATAAAGTTTGGAGAACTATAAGCAGGGCAAACTAAACCAATTCCATGTGTACAGTAGGTCACCATGTGGAGATCTCTATTAATCTTGCAACCTCACTATTCCATCTTCTTGGATGCTGCACAACAGCACTTCCAAGTTATTTTTGGAAGTAAGGTGGGGGAGGGAATATGGTTAAGAAAGCAGGAAGATATCCAAGAAGAAAAACACATGAGAACATTAAGCAGAACGTACCAGCAAGAAACTGTCTTTTTTTTTGTTTGCTTGTTTTTAACCATGTTCAGCATTTACTAGTGCAAGATCTCTATCAGTATGAGTTCCTAAGCTTTGTGGGTAGATGTATCTTCTGGAAGTGGCAAGAAAGAATACTGGGATCCTCCTTTCAGTGGGTACTTTACTAAAGAGGGGGTGCTGTATCATTACTACTAAGCCTGCTGAGAGGAACACACAATGCTAAGTTCATCCATGTGACGTCACTGCAGAAATACAGGGAAATTTAGAATAAAAAGGGAGAAATATGTATGTTTCATGACCTTCAGACCATTCCTCCAGTGCTCTCACACTCCATAAGCAGAGCAAGACAGTACCTAAATTATCACTAAATACCACTATTAGATTTTTTGCGTAAACAAAAATGAATCCAACATTTTTCAGAGAAGCCAGAAAACCTGTATACACTACAGAGTATCTACTAAAATACCCAGATGTTCGAATTTGACAGGATTGTAGACATCTTTCAGAAGTAATTCAACATAACTACATGCATTTACACTTACATCTGATTTTTAGCCGCTTGTCTCTGAGCTTTCCGTTCTTTCCTTTTTTGATCTGGTGGCTTAGCAAAAACAATTTCAATGTTTTCTCCCTCTAAATCTTTGCCATTCATTTCTTCCATTGCCTGAAGGAATTAACCAGACTTTAAATATACTTCCAAGCATATCTGAAGTTATTAATTTTGTTCTATCTTTTAGAGTATGCATTTTTAAATTTGTTATCCAGAGCTAAAATAACAATATAAAGCTAAAAAAAAAAATTTAAACAATCAGACAGCATAGTATTACGGGTTCCAGTTATATATCACTTTCATTTTCAACCAGAAGCCAAAAACTAAAGAGTCATTCTGATCACAAGGAAAAACTAACCAACCACAAAAAACCCCAACTCCTCCCTAAATCTACACCATCATCTCCCCACAACCCTCTCCTCAAAAAAATGCAAAACAAACAGCAAACCAACAACTTCTCTTCTACCCTCCCTGCCGTGTACAATTTCCATGGGCCACAGTTAATACTACAAGTTAATTTTGAGCAGAGGAGTCCTAAAGATTGTATCACTTTTAGGGACTCTACAAAGCTAAGCCCTGACAGGATATATATCTTACTAAGTCTCTTCCTATCATCTTCCTAAGCATCTGCTTTAAGACATATGGATATGTAAGAAAAACTGAATCCCCCTGTATCCTGCATCCACCCACGGAACATGAAAAAAATGGACACGCTACAGGCAGGAGGGGAATTACACTTTCCCTTCCTCAACAACACATGACATCAAGACCGGGCTAGCAAAATCCAGGAATGATAATTACTAAATTGTCCAGCACCCCTCACTGGGGGAGAAAAAAAAAAAGTTTATTCCTGGAAAAATAAATAAAAACATTACCTACATTTTTATCACCTGCCCTAGAGAAACTGCTTTAGATTTCTACCAATAATTTGGTGAGAAGAGTCATTCAACTTCTGGCACTTGAGTTTCAAATGGTAACAACATTATTATCTTAAAAGCTCATCTGCAGAATTACTTAGGATAAGTTCATTTAAGATCCATTTTTCAAGCTAGAATTGCATCACCCTAGGAGATACCCAGAGAGGACAAAGTTAACAGTGACAGTGTGTTACCATTTCTCCAGACAAAGATTTTTCTCAAGTTAAAAAAAGCATACAGCTGCTACCAACATTACTTACAACACATACACACAGTTACAGTCCTCTTCACTTACCTTTACAGCACCATCCCGTTCATCAAAATGAATGAAAGCATAGTCTTTTAGCTTCTTCACTCGTTCTAGCTTTCCGAATTGACTGAAGGCCTTTTCTAGAATCTCCTCTGTTACAGTATTGGCAAGATTGCGTACAAACAAAACTTTTACCTAAGGGGAAAAATAAAAAAAAAAAAAAAAAGACTTAGGAGTAAGATCTAATCTCAAAACACAAAATGAAGCTTTTTAAGTTACTGCTATTGGCAGTACTGAAAAAACATAATTACATTTTCTGTATAGCATTTTATATACATACATATGAATATGTACATTGAAATAGTCACACAGTATGAGTTAACTCCAGAATTCTCTGACAGAAGTATTTAATCTGTTATCAAACATGATTACGTAAGTATTAGTACCCTGAAAGTCAATCCAATTTATGTTAAGTGTTTAGAAGGATCCTAGCAGAAGTTATCTTCAACCCAGAACACTATCAAACTTGAGGAGGTAACCAGAACTGGTTATACACAAAACAATTAACTTATCAAAGCATTTGTTTAGACAGGCTTTTGCTCAGTTATTTGCAGAACAGTCATCACTGTAATATCTAGGTCAGAGGTGACAGGCCTGCAGCTTTCAAGCTGCTTAACTTGTGGTTCCCATGCTGTAGCTACACCTAACACCTAATGTCAGGACTGTGCTTGCCTGAGGGGCACTCACTGACCTGAAGCCACTGCTAAAAGACAGAACTGCAGACAGAGGGGGATACTAAGGCTGACACTGGCCAGTCAGCCTTCAACTTTCTCAAAAGTCAAAGCGTGCTGGTCCCTTGAGGAAGAGTCACCCCCAAGTAACTCTGGAAGTTTACTCTCTCAACCGGCTCACTACAGCACGTAATACAACTCTTAAGCTACACAAAGACTGCTCCACAGCTCCTGAAATCAGAAAGGTAGGTAATCATCCAACTGCTGACTGCTTGACATGGACTAAATCATGAATATAAAGTGTCATCAATCACCAACTGTATAGGATAAAGGAATTTCTAGAGCAGTCTGACAAAGGCTGAAACTAAACCCTTACTTAACATAGCAGACAACATATACTGGAACCCAGGAACCACCTATTAGTGACCTGACAGTATTGAAAGATTCATCCTTGTGTCCACACCGAGGCTGCCCTCAGTGACCGGACATGAGCATGTCTACATGACACCATCCATCTGTTCTCACAATTTACAAGACTCTTCAACTTGCTGAGAAGAGCTCCTTCCACATGCTGGCACCATGCTCTGACAGTTTAATCACCTCCTACTGGCAAGGAACGCTCAGCCTTACCTGCCTACAATGCAACTCCTGCTTACACCCCCTCTGCTCCTGCTGGTTTCAAATTAGCTGATGACACCAAATGAACTGCACATGGCAGCACTGACTCCTGACCCTGAAGGTCAACACAAATAACAGAAGGTGTGAAAGGACCAAGGAAAGCATGCTTCGATTTCTGAAGCCGAGCTGTGCTCTACTCCCACCACATACAGGAATTCAATAAATCCAGACACCCTTTTTGGAAGAACTAAGCATTAATTAAGTTAAAAAAACAAAACAAAACAAAACAAAAAAACAAACCCAAAACAAAAAACCAGGACAGACTTCCATAAATCACTCACTAGCTGAACCTAGGATATGATGCAGAATTTGGAAGAAGGGATACTACAGACCATAAATCTAACCCAGTGTATCAACTTTAGACTTTGGCAATAGTTACTCCTGCTGATTCTTAGGAGATCATAAAAGTCATAGCCAACTCCACAAGGAAAGCTGTTTCCTATTATGTATTAAGCTTCTCCTACATGTCTTGATGGTAAAAGCAACCTTTATTTATTGTAACCCATACATAATAACCATTTTTAGTAAAATAACGTAACTGCTACCTTAACCTTATTCCATGGAAATGAATTACAGGAAGTTTTGCGATGTAATCAATGGGTTTGAAAACCACTAACTTTTAAACAAATGTTCCATATTCTTGTTCTTTAGAATAGGATGAAAACTAGAACCTCACAAGGAACCCCAAGTAGCCTAAAAAATCCATGATGACTGACATGATTAAAAACTAGACAGAATAATCACTATTTTTTAAAAGATGCACTAGTATAGTGTTTTTTAAAGAAATAAAAAGCAACTAATTAAAAATTTCCCAGTGAAGACAAATCCATTAATCTCTAAACAGCTGAATTTTTTAACACCTTTGCTCATGTTACTGATTAGAAGTGTAACTGAATGAGTCAAAGATGATGTAAAAGCTATTAGGCAGGTTAAAGCATAGACTGAGAGAAGATGAACCCCTTTTTACTTCACTTAAGCCAGCTAAAAAAGGAGGAAAGGGAAAAAAAAGACGACCTCTTCATTAAAGCTCACACATTATTACACCAAGAATCCATAAATACTCCTAACAAGCAATATACCCAGCACCAGCATTTTGTTTTAAAGGCAGAACTCCCATTTAAAAAACTGCTTAAGATTAGACTATTCCAAAACTTCTGGTACCTGCTCCTTTTCCTCCTCTTACCTACAGCACAAACACTTCAGGCCACATTCTCCAAGGGTTACTAGCCCTGTCTCTTGTCCTGTAATCTGCCAGACAGCCACAAGCATAAGACTTTATTTAGCTGCTTAACCTGCCACTCCAGAACGTCCTCTGCAGCCTCAGCCATCCTACAGAAATCAAGTAAAACATTAATAAATTTAGCTAGACTACAGGTGTAAGAGGCAACAAAATGACACTTAGGAGAAATTAAACTATCAACACAGCTGCTTGTGAAGTTGGAAAAGAGCTCACTTTGGACCAGAAGTCAGTATCTTAACCAATTATACTCTGATCTGTTATTACAGGCACTAATCTCCTGTAGCACATTCATCTAGCTTGAGAATCTAGCTCCATCCCTCATCATGCTCAAGCTACTTTGTATTTAAGGTAACAGTCCATTTAAATGATAAGGATTTACCCATACAGTACTCTCCACATTTTATCAGAAAGACAAACGAAAAAAGACTCAAGTAGGAATTTCAGAAATTTAAATTAGTAGATGTCCAGATATTGATGAAATGACACGCCGCTTCTGAAAGATTTAGAACACTCTTCACCTTCTGGCTACATATGTGAATTTGTCTTCCTTATAGCTTGCTCTTTTGGACTTGCTCTTCCAGCTGTCTTGACAAGAAAACTGATGATCAGACGATTATTCTGATAAAAACAACCTACTCCTATAGTCACAGTTTCCTCCAGAGCCTTCTACCACAGCAGTGTGCAGATGACACGGGTCAATAGCTTTCCCTTTGCTCTGGACTGACAGTAGACAGAAGCAATGAGAGCCAACCTGCAGCTCACATCCAGGAGTGATGGAGTGAGGACTGCAGCAGCAGCTCTGCTGCTCTTAGGAGAAAGATAGCAAGAACAGAAAGTAAACCTTAGAGAAGGGCCAGATACAGTCTGCTTCTGCACAGGTACAGCAGATAGCCAAGAAAGACTGGAGTAGAGACTTTCCTTGTTGCAAGAATAAACTAAGGGACACAGCCAGTGAGGAAGGTCAGACACCAATGATCCTCTCAGTTTCTGTCTTCAGACACAAGCCAGATGTTCTCTACTTTTGCAGTACTCTTATTCATAGAGCCTCGCTTTTCCATACATCTTCAACCCAAGCTCCATGTCCTCTTTTGGCATGTGGCACTAGAGGTAAGAGGTATGCAAGTTGATTTTCTCCATGTTTTCTACATTTCCTTCCTTCATTTCCATGTTTCTTCTCTTTTCATGTCCCATTTCAAATACAAAGCAATAGAAGGTATTAACACATTAAAAAAAAATGTAAAGTAAATGGGGCAAACCACAATCAAGCTTTAATTTCTTTAGCCTTTCACTCTGCACATCTGTAAACTTACTGAGGAGAGATGCTTCATTATGTCCCCTATCGCTTCCTTTCCGTCTATTTTGTTATATCAACAGAAATTCCTGCTTATTTATTTTAGCAGTTTGGTGGATTAGTCTCTTCTCTTTTGAGCCAAGAAACTAAACACACAGGCTGCCATATTTAGCAAGTGCCACCTTCCACATATTTGACCTGCAAGACTCTTTCCCTGCTGCTGACAGTCTATCACGCTGGGCAAGAAAAATAAAGTCTGCAGACAAGATAGTCCATAAGCTTCTGTAATACCTGTATTACAAAAGCAGTTTTTTCCCTAAAATGAGCCCCCACCCCAACCCTTTTCCCTTATGGCTCACCAAAGAGGAGATCCCAGCCAAGCTATCTTACTAGGTCCATCAAAGTAGGACTCCAGCAAGTGACGTGTCTCAGAGGAGAGTAAAAGCACAGACGAAAAGCAAGCAAAGAGAAAGAGATAAGGATATGGGCTAGCTAGGAGTTTCCATTAAACAACTCAGCTACACAACACAACTGAAAAAGACAGGGTCGGGCAATATCTGATGGGAAAAAAAAAAATCAGGTAGTTTCTTTTTGGCAAGATATCACGCACATATATAAAGAAACTGCTACAACGTACTTCAAAATGTTAACAGTCCAGACTTCAGCTTCACCTCAATATTCCAAGTCCAAAATATTGCCAGTCTAGGTATAAAAAGGAATTAACTCCCCCAAATTAAAAATAACTACCAAGTTCCAAATACAAGCTAATTGCCTAACTTCTTAAAAGTAACTACTAAAGGCAACTTTGAAAAAATATTTGTGTACATTTAAACATGGACATGTTCTAATGCTGAAGTGTTCCAGGTTTGAAAATAATTAAGGCTTATTCCGTGATGATATCCCTATTTCTGTCCTTCCAAACACCAGAGTACAAAACCATCTTAACTCTAGGAGTCACCATCATCACTTCCAGGTAAAAAATTAACTTCCTCATCCTGTGTGCCATTTTGGCAAGAATTACATTTACTATTCAGCCTTGGGAACACAAAATAATACAAGGAGTTTTTAAATCCACATAATTTCTGAGGTATATTCCTTTTTTATCATCACACCTACAACACCTCTGTCAAGAAGGCCGAAAGATGCTATTTAATTTTAGGCTAATGGCAGGAAATACCTAATATGGAACAGAGCACTTTAAATGCACTATGGTCCCCTTACAGCTTTATTACCTTTGCCATGACTTCAGGATCTGGGTCTTCTATAGGGTCAGCCCATTCCACTGTAACAACATTTCCCCAGACTTTCACTTTGCCGCTCATTAACCTACGTCTGGCCTGAGCAGCAGTTTTGTGATCTTCATATTCAAGAAAGCAGAATCCCCGGTTCTTTTTCTTATCATCAGGCTGATGATACAATATGACATCTGTAAGACCCTCTGAAATTAAATAAAATATTTGTTATGCTTTCAATCCAGTGATTCGCATTATAAAGTGCAGGTTGTCTTTGTAGCTACGGAAGAATACCCTTTCTCTAACTGAATGGAGGAGAGTTGGGGCAGCCAAAAGTTTTGCTTTGTCAATTCTCCTCTTAAACCCCTAAGTTACAACACTTCTCAGTGGGTGCTTTTTCCATAATGTCTAAACAACAAGAGATAAAAGTTGCATGACTTCAATACCTAAAAAGTTTATGGCTCCAAAGAACCTGAAGTCTAACATTCAGTAACGGAGAAAGCCATCAAACAGTACCTTTGCAAGTTCAAATGTTATCAAAAAGAGATCCTTAAAATTGAGGAATTATAAAGCACAGAACCAGTTACATTTTTCAGCCTGCTTCAGTTTTGCCTTGAGAAGTTTTTAAACATACATTAGTACTGAAATTATTAAACTTTTAATTCAAATTTCTTGGAATAGATTTTTTAACCATTACATACTTACTCTCCAGGTAGAACTTAGAACCACCCATCTAGTCTAATTACAAATATCTCAGCCCTCAGCAAAACAACAGTTTAAAAAAAAAACCCAAACAAACCCCAGCACACAATGTTGAGATAAATGCTCAGTGGCCTCAGTTTGGTTTCATCATCATTCAACAATAAGCCAAAAGAGCTCATCACATTTGACACTTCCCAGCCATACAAAACCTAGTTACTGACTCACCTGTTACTTTGCTGAATTCTTCAACAATTTGCTCCTTGGTTTTACTCTTAGGAATAGAGCCAACAAAAAGCCTATTATTGGCAACAGAGATGCAAACACCAATGTGTTTTCCAGAACGAATTTCATGGTTGTTGTACTGCAAGAAAAAAATTATTGGACAATCATCAGTTACAAATAATTTTCAATCCCCTTCAACAGCAGCATAGCAAATATTTAACTCTGGAAAACTCAGAACTGAGCAATGTACTACATTTCTGCAGCTTAACACATTTTTACAATGCATATTCAACTACTCTGAAGTATACCCATATTTTCTAAGGCATCTCCACAATTTCAGCCAAGAATTATTATTGCCTCCTTGTTCAAGTCTCTCAATACTTTTTCTTTTAGAGACTTTTTCATACAAAACCTTGCAAGTCATCAAGGTCAAGGATTCTCCCTTCACAACCATGCAGGAAAAAAATCCAAGTTCCTCTACAGGTTGCAGCTATGAATTCTTGATTTGTGTGTAAGACAAGACATGAGTTGCAAATAAAGTTAGATTCCCTTCTGAAGTTCCACAGTTAACAAAAGAGTCGTGATCAGGTCTTCTCCACAAATTGTTCAAGAGCAATTGGCAAATACTTTCCAAAGCATAAACATTACACATGTAAAGATAATCAACAGCAAGAACAACTTTATAATGACTTGAAATCTTAAGACTTCTGTTAAAATGCTTCTCCCATAACATCTGGAAGATACCCTGAACAAGTCAGCAGTGAAGGAAAAAAAAAGTATTCCTGTAGATATCGGTTGAGAAAACATCAAAAAATGCCTTTCACTGAGATGCAGACGGACATGCATCACCCAAATAAGCAGCAGGAAGACAACTGCTGGTACATCAACCCACTTCTAATTGGAAGCCCTGCAACAGACAGTTCTTTAGCTAAGAAAATGAATTTTGTGGTCAACATCTTACCGCCAAGTAGCAGGAGAGATTTTTAAAATTTCATCTAACTATTTATTCTATGATTTATTTTGTGCTTGATGGAAAATCTTACTACATAAGCTAGTTATCCCTCCACCTCATCATGCTTTTTGTGCAATATGATCTGGGGAAAGATGTTTATTTATATTTATCTATCTTGGGCAAACAAAAACTCCACCACTGAAAGTTTTCTAAGCTAGGTAACCAAAAGTGAGCAAAATGGAAAACTGTACATGTAAAAAGGACCCGGAGTGACATCTGCACAAGGAATTATGTCTCAAAACATAGCAGGAGACAACGAAGGACTTCTATCTCCAAAACTGTTGCCCATGTGGCAGAAGAATAGTTGATTTTAAAGTAGGAAGCTGCAGTAGGAGCTGCATTAGCTGCATGGGAAGACTGTATATATATCATCACTAACGAACATACACATTTATGGACAGATTATAGTAGCTAAAAAAAGAATCTTCTAAAGAATCTGACAGTTTAAAAGAAGCTGACAGTTTATCAGTCTGTGAAAGTGATTCCTTACTAACTGAACTGTACACTAGGAAACATTTCCTTGCATTAGGAAACTTTTTACTGAGAGAGTGCTCAAACACTGGAACATCTAGGCTTCCTAGAGAGGTGGTCAATGCCCCAAAGCTGATGCCTCTAAGAGAGGTACATGGACAATGCCCTTGATGATCAAGGTGACAGCAACAATTCTGGTCAGCTATGAAATGGTCAGGCAGATGGGCTAGATGATCGTTGCAGGTCCCCTCTAAATGAAATACTCTGTTCTATATGGATAATAGGATGTATTATCCAACTGTTCCTGCTAAAGTCTAACACCAAAGTTTGGCTACACATCTAATCCTAAAACAGTATCATACAACTGAGTATGTTGTATGACAGTAAAATTAACGAACAAAGTTAATATTTTCTACCACATTGCAGTTCCACTGACAGTTTCTAGTAGGTTTTTTTTTCATCTGGCAATATATTAACTGCTATTTTTCACTGTGTGTTTCTCTTTACATAGAGAAAACAGTCCTCAGTTAGGTGTTCTTGACCATCAAGTTGGTGATTTTTAGGTGAACAGTTTGCATACCATCTGCAAACTTAGATTAGACATAAAAAGGCTCAGATCATGAGCTGGGTAAAGTGCCAAAACAGCCAGGCTACCAAAGTAGCTATGTCAGCATACTGCTTCCCCCTCCTGTCACCATGGAATCTGTGTCTGAAGTCAGTAGCAGAGACTGCCACCCTCTAGACAATTTAATAGTTTTTGTTTTTTCTCACTGACTTATGTAAGAACTTATTCACTAACAAGTCAAAATATGCAGAAGGTCTGTCTTGTCACTTTACTGACTTAAATTTTCACTATCAATTTTAGTTTATTAGGAACAAATGGCAAGTTGCACGTCTATGCACAGTTGGCAAACTGCTCAACTCACCTGTACCTCCACTCAAATCAAGCTTACACCTGCTCTAGTCAAAAATACACTGAATGCTTCAATAGTTTTGAGTATGTTTTCCTGCAACCTTTAACTCAAAAGTTTTTATTCTGTATATATCTACAGTGACCTTATGCACACAGAAATCTTTTGAAAAACTTAACTCTAGCAACTTCTTATGAAATAGGAAGGAGAACTGAACATGTGTGCCAAAAAACACAACTGGAGTTGTAATTCTTAAACAGTATAAAGTAAAGTAAACATGTTAGCAGGGGAAAAAATGACTGAGATTAAAAAAACCCAAACCGATAGTTTGATAGTGAATGCTTGTGCCAACATCTGAGATGCCATTTCTACTTAACTAGCTAAGGGTTAACCACACTGAATTAAATACTGGTCAAAAAAAGGACAGAATTCCCTAAAAGGTGTTTAAAATAGTTCTGGCTGTGCTTAAGACAAAAATGGAGTGATACTATGGCCTGATACTGAGAAGAATTACAGATATGAAGAGTAATTAATTATAAGTGGCTTAAAAATGCATATGCATAAACAAAATCAAGACTTCAACCTTTTAAACTGCAAGACCTTTTTGTTAACAAATAGAGTAAATCAACATGAAGTGTATTCAGAAATTTTAGTTCAGTTTTACACAAGTTGACGTACAGACTGTGGAAGATACACACAGCAGCCACACAAACACGAATTGTATGCAAAATATGTTACACCAACTCCAAGAGCCTGAAGACAGGTCAGTTAATTCTGTACTGTAGTTTAGATATTGACAAAAACATAGCTGTCTCTTATTACTCAAAAGCCCATAGGCAATGCAGAGACTTTTAACCTCTTTTTTTCTATATTGTACTGAAAAAAAAAAGCCTCTTGGAAAAAGATGGGAAATAACAGAAGAACCATTATCCCAAGGAGACAAGAAAGCTGGAAGTAAGTTGTATGTACATGAGAAGACAACAGGCAGTATCAAAAAGAACACCACTGTTAAAATAATAGATTATGAAAATGGCTAGGACCAAGTGTTCAGTGTTTTGAAGAGGTCTTTCAGCAGTATCTCCCATGCATGTGCAACTCATACAAGTTACAGACCTGCAATTTTTACCTGAGCTCAACAGCCACCATCTGCTAATACTCCTGCAAACCACTTCTAGGTAACTTGGGAAACTTATGTGCCAAACTAACCAGTCAACTATGGCTGGAATCACTCCAAAAAAACCTGATACATATCACAGAATCCGATTTAAGATTAACCCTACTAGAGTTCAGCATAAAGGTTGAAAGACTGCTCCATCAATTAGAACACTTCTCAGCTATTACCTTCAGCAGCAATTTAACTGACAAGCAGAACACAGTGTGCTTTTTTTCCTGCATATCAAAGATCAGACCTAAAGGGACACCAAGTAGCTCCTTCCCTTGTATCACTCAGTGGAATACTGAGACTAGGATCTGATGCTACTTTTCTGGAAACATGACTTGAATGACTTCCCAGTGCATGTTGCCTTTAAGCAAAATCCAGCTAAAGAAAAGTTGGGGTTTTTTTTCATTTACAAGGCGCCTCTGAGAACTTAAGTGATTTGATTCACTGTTTTGCTAAGTTTTAAGAGTTAACTCTTAGAGTTCACACACACTCTGAACAGCTAGGCTGACAAGGAAAGTACAAAGAGAACACACAGTTATCCCCAGTATATCTGACTGCACACTGAAACAACCAACTGTTCTTACTTAAAAAACTAATCAGCATATACCAGGGTTGGTTTTGTGCTTCCACTTTTGCAGACATTTGTGTACTTTCTCAAAACAAATTCCCATTTTCAGCTTGAAAAGAACTGACTTGTATGTCAACAGGATCCCTTAGTTTAAGCTATACTTCATTACAAAACAAGGAATGTTAACCCTACTACAGCAGGATGGTATCAGGACACTTCAGAACGCCTGTGGTTAGCACTCACGAGTCACACCACACACTCATCTTGGCCAGATGAGTGCAGCAGTAACCAGCTCGAGACACTCAAATTTAACTTAGCCAGGAAAATAAAGGCACTGTGCACGGAGCAGGGTAGTGTTTCTCCCCACCCTCTTTTTTTAGTGATGGGTACTTCATGCAAAAAATCTGAAAAGCCTATTATTAGGAGTATACCACATCAAACTATTTCATACCTCTGTGTAAAACAGAGGGAATGCTCCTTACACTGGCAGGATTTATGATGTTTTCCTGTCAGCTGCAGCAAACAGAACAGACCTTCAATGCCCAAGAGACATTTCTTCCCCATCTGAAGTATCTTACAAGATTCTGTGACTTTGAAGTACTTTTCCAGCACAGGCCCCCTGCTGGTGCAGAAACACATCAGGAGTCACAGACACCGCGACCAGCCAGTACTGCCCTTGTGCCACAGCAACTCCAACACCACTGCTCTCCAGAACCCACACAGATGCAGACAGCTCAGAAGTCACTACTGCTAATACAACTTCGGTTAATAACAAAGGCTCATCTAACTGGACCAAAGAGCAGACCTCCAGCTTTTTTTTTTCCCTGTCTCTAATGCAGTCAGCAAATATTTATATGCAACGAGGAAATAAATTTAACACCTAAAGGACATTCATGAAGTAATCTAACAATGACAGTGTCACCTTAAACATTTAAGCACTAGGACCAGGAGAACAACTGCTTCTAAGCCAGAGTGTACTTTGTCAAAAAAGAAAAAAAAATCCAAGAAAACTTACCAGTTTAACAGCTTCCTGAGCTGCCTCTTTAGTACAAAAAGTGACAAAAGCATATCCTCTGTTTAGACCAGTCAGTGGATCCATCATTAAACGGAGATCCCATATAGGTCCAGCTTTCTCAAATAATGGAACAAGTTCATCTTCAAACAAGTCTCTTGGAATCTTGCCCACGAATATCTACGACAGACATACGAAGCACTGTTTATAAGAAGTATTTCCAATGAGTAAGTCTAGATCTGCATAAACATCATCTTCTTACCTCTGTACCAACAGAAGGTTGTTGTCCTGAATATACAGACTCTGGAGGAGGTCCACCGTACTTCCTCTGTCCAGTAGTCACATCAAGAGTGTAGCCAGTTCTCTCCAACAGTGCCTTCAAGTAAGAAACTTAAAATTTTAAAATCACAGACAAACTGAGCAAGTTTAGCTGCACTTCATTCACAGACAGACATGCTTCTAATTCCTTTGAAACTCCCACAAACAAATCTACTGCTAGTACTTCAATAAGAAACTTGCTAAACAATTAACAGAACTGTTGGGTAAAGAAACACTGCTAGAAAATTAAGAGATTCGCATGCAGTTTTCCCAATTCCTTCATTTTCATTAAAAAAAAAAACCCAAGTAATATAATAGTGAGCTTCCCTTTAATTAGGAAGATCTTAGTCTGAGCCACTTCTTGTTTTGGCAAGTCCAATCCTGCAGACGTTTATGCACAAGAGTTCCCTGCACTTAATGAGATTACTCATAAGTGTGAAGTTAAAGAACACATGTTGAAGTGCTTACACCCCTGCAACACTGTACAGACTGCTTCAGGTACCCCGCTACCAAAGTGGCAGTACCACTTCCTCTCTCTCTTATCATCCCCCCTTCAAATTTCATGTGGGCTTATACAGGATCCCAGGACAACTAACCCTCACTAAAACCACTGCATGTAGTTATAGATATAGTTAGATATAGTTACAGGCATCCTGCCAACTTAAAATGTCAGCTGACATTCAGTATGCAAACACATGAGAAACTCCTCCAAAATTAAGTCTTTCCTAATAATTTTGTACAAAGACAAATCAACTCTACACACAAAGAAACTGCATATTAAACAACCCAAATTATAGTCAAGAGTTAGCAATTTTACAACTACAAAATTGCAGTTATTTTAAATGCTATAGCCATCAGCAGTAAATGCTATGCTACTTGAATTTATTAACCAAGTCCTCATAATATTGTTGTTTTATGTGGCAATGACAAAAACTGTACCAGTTTTTAAAAAACTTATAATTAATGGCATCCCAGCCTCAACGTTAAGAGAAAAAAAGATTTTCTAATTTTACAGGGTACATAGTTATTTGTAATGATGATTTTATACTATACACATGAAGTGCCAAAGAACGAAGATTCTCTGGGGTTTTTTTATGACATCACCTAAACATGCTTAGATGTTCTTCCTTCCCTTAAACTTTGGTAAATCACAATATTTTAAAATAAATCATTATATGCCTAAGCCTTGAGAAAGCAGTCTCTTGCTAGCAGCAGACATGGTCAAAAATAATTTATCTTTATCAAGACAGTCTGGGGTGCAGTTTGTAAGTACAGTGATTATGTCACAAGAAGCGACATAATCCCAAATTAGTGGCAGAATCCCAAATCCATTACAATCTGTTTTTTTCAGACATAGTATCTCTTCCCTATTGTCGAGTTGCTCTAAATCTGAACTAAGGGGGCAGAGTGGAAACAACAACAGAAAAAAACAGAACACAAAAACCAATCAGCAGTAGTTGAACTTAAGCATTTTGAACTCGAGTAACTGTGCTGACAAGTATGCACAAACTTTTTACTGTGAAATAGAGTATCTGTCTCAGTAAGACAGAGCACTGTTGAAATCTTTTTCACTTTTATATGTTCAGTTCCAGCAATTAATATATTAACTTGCTATTTGAAAAAGAAGAAGTGCAAGATAAAATTGCAAGCAACAGCTTTCAACAGTGACAAAGATGACAAAGAATCTGTAATAACCTTTTTAAGAAAAGCACAGTTCCAAACCAACCAACATAACCATCACAACAACTCAGAAAAACAAACAACAGGTATAACTTTTAATTTTACCAACATACCTTAATTTTTGCCTCATCTGGTCCTTTGCTAGAGTCTGCCACCTTGGTCCCCTGTTTTTCCCTCTGCCTGTATGTCTTCATGACTCCACATAAAAAGGCACTTTTGTTCTGCAAAAGATACAATCTTCAGTTCTGAAAACATGACAAGCTGGAATCTCATTTTACCTTGAACTAATACAATGTTCACTTCACATATCACACGTGGACCACTGAAGAGACTCAGACCTCTTCCCAGAAAACTAACAGTTTATCCCTCAACAATTATATTGTAAATTGCTTAACGTTACCTGAACATGTGAGAGATCACTGTCTTTAAACTGTTGAAGCACTGCCAGTGCACCTTCTTCATTGAATTCCTTTAAAGCTTCAATAGCTCTTTCATCTAGATCACTATGTGCAACTAGCCCTAGAGAAAAGAAAAAAATTACTAATTATATTTGGTCAGTAATCTTTGTAAAACCTAATGTAGCATACCTAACACATTTCAGTGACCTCCAAATCAATTACTGATTAAAGTTACTATAACCAAAAAAACATTTAACTCCTTTAAAGTTAAATATTTAAGGCTATATAATCCTTAAATTAAAAACAAAAAGAGATAAGATTGAGAGCAGAAGTTATCACATTTATGTGTTCATTTGACTTCTGTGAACCCCAGATGTCACATGGGCCAAGTTTAGTTTCAATATCCTGAAGCTGAATTCAGAGGATTCTATCAAAACCTACCAAAGCCTGACTCAGCCTGCCTAGCAATGGTACCTTGGCAGGCTTTTAGAAGACCATAAATACAAATAAACTGCAGCACTAAAAATTACCACCACAATCTAACATTCAATCTTAAAATATGCCAGCTATTATCACATCTGAAAAAAACACCACCATAACTTCTGCATCCATGAGCCCAAACACCACGTCAGGAAGCATCACTTACACAAGAAGGTGCATACCAGGGCTTTAGTTTCTTACAGTTACCTACAACTGCCACGAGAAATGCACAAAGACCACACCGCCTGCTCCTCCCAAAAAACATCTGTTGCCTATTCCAGCTCTTGCTCTGGTCCCCTGAACACTTCCCACCTCTCAGCCCAAATAGCCTGGGACTTTCTTCTGAAAGATACCACAATGAATTGAAGTACTGAATCTGAAACATCCCGATTTTGCTAAGACTGCAGTTCCCATACTTTTGGAAACCACAAAAAGTTGCCATTTTAGCCCAAAGACAGCAGAATCCAATAGAATATTGTATGTGTGGTTTTGCAAGTTTTAGATCTTACCTGCAACGTAAATTTCATCTAGTTTTTCAGCAACTTTCTGTGGTAAACCAGCATCAAGCAATGTCTGGAAATGCTCAGAATGGGTAACTGCAGCAGAAGTATCCATGGGCTCTTCAGTACCATTCCCATTAACATGTTCAGTAGCCATGTTTCCAGATATCTGTTCAAACGCAATAAGCATCAAAATTAAGCTAAATGTATCTTCAGGCAGAACGATTCAAGTGACAACACATGCAACAGACCACCCTAATCTCTGAAAGTAATGGGAAAAAATAGAAAAAAAAAACCAGCACATCACCGCCCTCATACTTTTTTCTTCAGTTTTGCAAAGCGCAGGAAATTCCTCAAAAGAAGCACTAACACAAAGGAAAGCCCTAACACCACTGCCTAGGGGGGGTGGGGTAGCTTTCACTGCAGGTTTTACACAACCCAGACAGACACTGACTCACCTCCCCTCTCTCTAACACACTCCCTAAGACGCTCTGAACAAGTTAGAAATGGAGCAAAAAGGCAACAGCGGGGGTGGCAGGACAAGCAAACCTGCCACATGCACCGCGATACATGTCACTGACACTCGCTGCCGCCTCCACCGCCCGCGGCAAACTCGCTGCCCCTCGGCGCACGCCGCCTCCCCAGGCCCCGGGCGCGGCCGGGATCCCTTCCCGCCTCCACTTCGGTGCCGGCCGGGCAAGCGAGAGGAACAAAGCGCTCTTCCCAGCCCGCACCCACCCACGGCGGCGGCGGCGGCCATGAGCCCGATGGAAACACGTGCTCCGCGCGTTCAGATGTCCTACAACTTCCTCCAGTGACCGACTTCCCCCCCTCGCCGCCACACTCCCGCGGGAGGAGCGGCTCCCCCCCGCCCCGAGCC
>VXBQ01006424.1:34979-55588 GCA_013400175.1 Phainopepla nitens | reverse complement strand
GGCTGGGGGGAAAGTCCCGGCCCGCGGCGGGGAGGGGACGGAGGAGACAAAGCCACGCAGACAAAGGGAGGGGAGAGCCACGCTTTGTGTGGCTGCCGGCCAGGCGAGCCCGGCGGCGCTCGGCGTTGCCGCACTGGAGACGGGAGGCGCCTCACCCCTGCCCTGAGGGGCGCCCCGCGCTCAGCACCGGCCCCTCGCAGCGGCCGCCCCGCCGGAGCCGCCGGGCGGAGGCAGAGTTCGGCCGGGGGAACGGGAGTTTCCTTCGGGCACCGCGCGGAGCGGCGGCGTCGGACGGGGCCCCGGGCGGCGGTCGGCGGTGGGAAGGCGCCGAGGGCAGCAGGGGCTAGGGCGCTGCGCGGCTCCGGAATTGCGCAGCACGGCCCCGGGAACGGGGCCCTTGCCCCGCAGCCCCGCTTGCGGCGCAGCCTCGGCGCTGATTTAACTTCTCCTGCTGGCCCCGGTGGAATGTGGGTCTGCCCGCACAGCGCTGTCACAGGCGGGTTCCGTGCTGGAGCGTACGCCTCGGAATCCCAGTTCTGGGCACGTCGCGCTTGCACACCCCACACGGGAAACTTGGAAACCGACCTGCTGATCTCTGCCAGACTTGTGTGTCCAGATAAAGACAGCGAAACGGAGGCAGGAAGGCACATACGGTATTACTCACTTCCCCAGAGGCAGCTCGGCCAAAAGTTGAGCAGTGCCTGCTGCCCCTGAGCCCGGCCGAATACTTCCAGCATATCTCTAGTACTTTAAAAACACTTGAACCTGTGCAGTGGGCAAGCACAGACAATTGCAGGGTTAGTTCAGTGTCAACAAATGCTCACATGCTGGCATATAAGTTTGTGAAACGTACAATTGGTATTCAGTAATACAAAGAAAAAAAAAAAGATCTTTTCAAGTATTCGATGCAATAAGACTTCATTAAAAGCTAGACCACTCCACAGGTTTGTCTGAAATAGCAGCAAATACAAGGCAGATGTACACTATCGTATAGTCCAGCTAATTTTTAATTCAAAAATCTGATAAAAGGTGATTTTTACTCTTTCCCCCACCTTTAAAAAAATTAAACTTCCTGAAAAAAAAAAATAGTGAAACAAAAGCTAACTTTTTTAGTGCAAACCCGCATGGTGTTTTTAAACCTATCCTTTATAAAAATATATACTCTTTTTTCCATTCAAAAGCCAATAACTTTTTCCAAGAACATACCTGTCAGCTCGGCAGTGAAAGTAATATTCTCAAAAACAAGCCTGGGGAGCATTTTTCCACATTTCCAATTTTTCCAGTTTTGGAGGATTTGCACCAAAGCGTGTTGTTTTCAGATGTTTACAGAAGGTGTTTCAGAGTTATGTTTATAGTACAGATGTGGTCCAGAATATTACCTAGATTTCATAAATGCATTTGTTCTCTGGAACTAATGAAAACAGTGAAAAATCACAGAATCATTAGGGTTGGAAGGGGCCTCTGGCTATTATCCAGTCCAACTCCCCTGCTGGGAGTTGGGTCACTTAGAGCAGTTGATACAGGAATGTGTCCAGGTAGGTTTGGAAATCTCCAGAGAGGGAGATCCACGACCTCCCTGGGCAACCTGTTCCAGGGCTCTGACAGCCTCAGTGTAAAGAAATTCTTCATGTTGGGAACACTTCTTGTGTTTCATTATAATTCTCAGCCAGTCAATCTGGCTAACTGTAGGTGGCAAACTCCTGAGAAAGTAACTCCTGCTTTCAGGCCCATTTTTAGAGGAAAACTTTTTTATGTGCTTAAGTTTTTCCTCCATAAAAAGGAAGCAAAAACAATAAAAAGACTAGGATTAATGCAGTGAACAGATTTGCACCCTTACTTAAAATCCCAGCTGAACCAAAGTCAGAGTTGCAGTTATTTGATCCTTTGAAATTTTACATAGAGAGCAGGAAGCACTGAGTCTGACACACAGTTCCTCCAAATATAGCTCCATTATTAGCCCTAATATCAAAGCCAAGAGTGGCATGCCCAGGAAAACCCTGAGATGAGCTCAGTTGGGTAGAGCATTGGGCTAACGAGACCAAAGTCACAGGCTTAATCCCTCCATGGGCTCTTCACTTAAGAGTTGGACTCAGTGATCCTTACGAGTCCCTTCCAACTCAGAATATTCTGTCATTTTGTTAAAAGATCCATGAAACCAGTGGGGGTTTTTCTTTTTAATCGTGTAAAACATTGATTGGAAAAATACTCTTGCCAAGAGCATTTGCAGGTACTTACCTGTGACTTATATTTACATGAGGAGCTTCTCTGCACATGCCTGGAAGTTTAACAGTTTCTCACCATAATGAAAGTTGTGTTGATTCCTACATTTTCCTGGTATATGAAAATCCTGCCTGCTTCTGTTCCAGTTATAGCCATTGTAGAACCACACTGAAGCCACAGCTGGACTTCTGTGCCTCTCAGCACACCCGTGGTAAAACCAGTGATTACAACAAGACCAACTACAGGGTAGCACAGATAAAGCAGCAAAAAAAAAAATGTAATCTGACAAATAGAATAGGAGACTATTTTTTTTGCTTTGGAGCTACTTATATACAGCTAAACAATCATATCCTGAACAAAGAACAAAAATCTAGGAAACTCAACAGGAATCTCACCTTCAGCTTCTATGATGCCTCACTTTCCAAAGTGTGTACTCATTGGAGATTCAGGCTTGTCTGTAGAATTCCCTGTACTTGATCTATGAAATGCACCAGCAACAGCCCTAGAGGGGTGGATCACTGTGGTCATGCAGCAAATGTCAGCACTCGTAATAACGAAACAAGCCCCTTGTGCTGTGTCTGCCACAGCAGAATCCTGAAATCAATGAGCCACTCTTGGGGTTTCTCAGCAGTGTGCTTTTGGAGCCATTCCCTGCCCTTAGCCTGGTTGGTAAGGCTGCCAAGTTACTAATACACCTATATGTTATAAAGATACTTAACTTCAGGAAAGGATTGCTGTCTGCATTTTATTCAGTGTAGTGCACTGCTGGCTAGTGGCTTGTTTGCCCTGTGAGATCCTTGGTAAAGTAAAGCTATTTGGGGAAATAACTGTTTAATTAAAAGTTTGTGCAATTTCTTCATTCTATCAGTCAAATTCTCTGTCTTAAAAGATAGGTTGCATTAAAAAATGCAAAACACAACGCCTGTGTCTATTAAGAGATAAATGCAAGTCAGAAATTAATGAAAAGGAGATGAATCACATATATGAAACTTCCTTCAGAAAAAAAAATACTTTTCATATATGACTGTCTCAGTCTTTAGTCCTTCTATTCTATAAAAAGTAGCTTACCATCTAAAACTGTCATATGATTTCAGCAAAGAAACTTTACTAACATAACTAACAGTAATATTTTCTTTTAACATTCTTTCCAGTTATATCCTTTGCACATATTCAAACTTTTTCAAATCTAGGCAGGGCAGCACTTCTTAACATCACCCATATATTTAAGGTTAATCCCCCTTTATTTAAGCTATTTCTAAAGTTCCAACTTTGACCCTGGTAGTTCTACAAGCACTCCACTTCTTCTAAGTCAGGAAAACAAAAGGAGCAAACAAAGCATTTGCAAATCCAGCATGATTCACAGCACCAAAGGCAGTGGGCACGAACTGAAACACTCTGAACATCAGAAAACACTTTTTCACTGTGAGAGTGACCAGGCACTGGCATCAATTGCCCAGGGAGGTTGTAGTCTCCATCCTCCAAGACACGCAAAACCTGTCTGGACATGGACCCGAGCAATCATCTCTAGGTGGCCCAGTTTGAGCACACAGACATGTTCTGTGGTACAGTTCTTTACCCTGGATCTTTACAAATCCAGTTCTACCCATGAATTGATGCTTCTTTCTCTCTCCCCCTCCCTCCCCCAATCAAAGTAACTAAATTTTAACTAATTTTTAATTCTTCTACTTCTGCAAGATGGAAGAGGAGCATGATCCTACAGACTTGACACGATGCATTTCAAGGCTTTTGAGGTTGAAACCACCTGCATTCTGCTAAATATTTGCCCAGATAGTTGCAGGCAGAGAACAAGCCTGGCAGTAAGGAAGAACAAGGCTCTCCCAGGAATTCTTTTGCTGTTGAATTCTATGTATAGATTGAAGGTGTTAAATCCTTCTCTCACTTTTGTTTTATGTCTGTGCTATTGCAACACTGCCAGTTAAAGAAAGGGTATCAAACTGCTCATTTCTGTAAAGTATCTATATTTTAAGTCTTTTTTTTTCCAGTATCAATCACTGGTTTTGCCTCTTCCCAGTCAACATCATCCCCATACACATAGGTATATCCATCCCCAAACAAAACACTCCAGAGCTGGCTTTGTAAGAAAGAGGCACAAGAGTAGCAGCAGAAGGTAGTTTAGTTCACATTCTGTTAATACCTTTAGGGTTTTTCTAACTTAAGTTAGAAGATTTTAACAGTTGTTTACCACCTGAGGGTTCAGAGAGCAATCACTGTAGAATTCAATGTATGCTGTAGGCTAATGTGCAAGTATTGAAAGAGGACTGGAGGAGGAGAGCACTCTATTTTTGCATGCTCAGAAGACAGTGAAGTCGCTTCCACATATATTGTGGAAATGCCAACTGAAAGCCACCCCAAACTGACTACTGTCACTCAGAAAATAGGCCCAGCCTTGCAACAAAGAACTACAAATACCACATGCTTACTAGCAAAAAAGCAGTGCTAAGTTATTCAGAACCTATTATTATTATATTATTATTTAGAGGCAGACAGACGAGGAAACCTAATGCAGGCCTGCAAGTCAGATGTGGCATGGGGAAAACTAGAGAATAACTGCTCACTCCTTCCAGCAGAAAAACTGGAAACATTAAATCAAATAGGCAGCTAGCCAAGCAAAAAACATTACTTGTACACACGTGCAGCTAAAGCTGGGGAATGCATTGACACATGAAGCTGTAGGTATTTCCATAAACCCCCAGAATAACTAATTAATGCAAGAAACAGCCATCTAAAATTGCTAAATGTGTAGATAGAGATATCACCCCAATTTAAATTTTGCAACAGAAATTAGTGAAGGAATTGCATAAACTGGGGGAGGATACCAGTACTATGATATCTGTGCTTGCCCTATCTTGGTATTTTTTCGTTAGCCAATATCCTCTAGTGGAAACTGAATATTGGTCTCTGCTCTTCAGTCTAACAATTGAAATACCTCGTAATACCTTGTCATTGCAGCAAGCAGAACATGCCATCACTAATCTGTTCCTTTCTTCCCAAATACTTTCCACTTCCTGGAAAAGTATTCAGGCAAATGTTCCTCCAGAAGCTTCTTATACAAATAGCCTGCAAATTTATCAAGGGTGAGGAAACTATGGAAAAAGGCTTTCCAATCTGACCAAAAAATACTGCTTTACTATTGCTGTGGGTACAAGGGCGAGAGTTAGGACACAACTGCTGCCTTTTCCATTCCTGTAATCCTAAGCATCTGATGCTTTAAAGCTCTTAGAGGAATGCTACCATTAGGTCAGTGCCTGGCAAAGCTCCATGGAAAGAGGAGACAAGACATTCAGCAAAGAAGTGACAGGACAGTTACCACATATACTGCCTTATTTTCTTCAAATTAGCATGCAAAGTTTGGAGAAAGAGTTTTCCTCTGTGTCCTAGTGCATTCTGCCATATGAGGAGGATTCATGCAAGAGAACTGCAGAGAGCATTCCTTATCCATCTTCAAAACACCTCTGAGTCATCTCAGGACAGCAGTGCTGTCCTGTCCACTGCGCAGTGTGAGGTGGCCAAGTGCTGAAGCTGCAACTCACCGAATATAGTCACAATTGAAAGTGTCAATAGAGACCTTGCTGCTGTATTTAGCCCTTCCTTCGCCCCAGACACACATGCAGCCTGGCCCTTACATCCCTGTACTGCCTAGCAGCCAACAAGGATTCCAGTACTTGACACCCTTGCAAAAGCAGCTGAAGGAAAGAGACCTTTGGGATCTGCTTAACCCCACATAAGTTACTTACGGCACTAAGCCCATCTCTGAAGGCACACAGCATGTCACTGGGTCACAGAATATTCTTCTTCTCCAGCTCTGGGCATCCTTCCCAGGAGAGGAGAGCACAGCACAGCCACGATGGCCACAGCCATGCAGCAGATGGGACAGGTCACGGGCTGTTCTCCAGCTGTAAGGCAAATACAGAGAGCACACCTTGCATTCCCACAGCTAAGCTCTCACCCACCTTAACTTCTAAACCATGCCCAAATACTAAACTGCTGCCCAGGGGTTAGCTGTCATACTGCATTAACCCTTTATGGCATGGATGATCAGTTGCCAGAAATGGAGCTTATGTCCCAGGCCTTTTTAGCTGGCTAGTAATTACATGGCTGGTTACTCAGGAAAGTGTCTGAGGCAGCAGTTGCGATACACAGCTTGTAGGTCAAGTGTTCCAGGCTACTTAACATGTAACCAAAGAACCTAAAAATCCTTTCAAGGATGGGTGAGCCCAAATAACCTTGTGTCTTCTTTCCAGGTCCTTGTAAGAACAGAATAATCTCACACACACACACATTTATGACCCTTGCGAGGTGCGAGGCATAAGTGACTACCAAAATGCATAATTTCTGCAGATCCCGAGAGCAGACCATACAACCTTTTGCATACAATTTTTTTTTTATTTTATTTTTTAAAGATATCTGGAGGATGTTTCCCTATGGGAATTCTCATTTATAGCACAAACATCAGACCAGAGCACAGGGATGAAGAACTCTGACTGTATCAGTACCTCAGGCTGTGCTTGCTGCTTTTCAATGATCTTCTTTTGGAAGATCTACTCTCTACTTCTGCATGGGCCTCGAGTGATACTAGAACTAGATCTTAACCTAAAATAGAGTGTCAGCACATGTGTACAAGTTTTCCCTTTCCAGCTTGTGCAGCATTAACCAAGAATCTCTTTGTTGTTTTGCACAGGGCAATGCAGTGCAGGCAACAAAACCTGCGCTCAAACCTGAACAAATTTGTAATTTAATATGGTACAACTAATGTAGCTGTATTGTGCTGCTAGAAACGCAAGTTTAGATCTTTAGAGAAGCTAAGTTTTAATTTTACAGGGCAACTGGCAACTAGAAAAAATAAATTGCTATTCTGTGATCTGCAGGGGACAGATAAAGAATATTATGCTTTTAATATTTTTTTTTTAATTTTCAGTTAGCTTTGATCCTGTAAAAACATAAAAGGTTGTTTTTTCTTTTCTGAAGTTTAGATCTTAAAATAGCATTAAGTAAGAATATTTACAGGGAAGTATCATTTTGAAAATTTAAATTTATTAGAGTCAATTAAAAAAAAAAATCAGTTTATGACTAGGTAAATACCTGGCTGATAAATCTGTGAACTTGTTTATTAACACAACATTTAAATTAACCAAAACGCTTCTAATAGCTCTTGTGTTTTCCAACTGGAGTTATGTACCAATGGACAGCAGTGTTTGGAGGCACATACTGAGCAGCAAGAGGAGTCAATGCAACTGTGTGGGAATATGCATTTTTACTGCCAAAACATCAATTCTTGGTTACAGCAGAATCAATAAAGATAGCTGAGTGAGCATGTCCATTAAAAGTATTTAAAATCATTGATGACAGTCAACTGCAGAAGTTTCTAAATTCTTTTATACTCTTCCAGGTCAGGCATTTTTAGATTTTACTGCCACATTTACAGCAATACCTTATGTGTCTCACAAGAAAAAATACAGAATAATTCTTACCCAAGAGATGATCTTATGTACACCAAAAGGCAAATGTTTGTAATTTAGTGCCAACTTTTATTTTAATCTCTTTAAACATCTATTAAAAGATCAGTCCTGGTTAGTATTTGATGTTTGAAAACCGTTAACAAATTTCAGATCAACAATATTGATACAGACCTGCTGCAGCCAAAAGAGGCAGTGAGGAAAGTGCAGAAGAATTTTTTTTCATCTCAAAATATTTCAAACTCCTCCAATCTCAGCACACAATGGAAAAATATTAGAACCAGAATTAAGAAGGGAGGGCTATAAACTTTTGTAAGCTATGCATAAAAACCCCCAACCTAAACCAAAAAAAAAAAAAAAAAAAAAAAAAAAAAAAAAAAAAAAAAAAAAACACAAACAACACAAAGAACCCCAAACATGAGACATTCCCAGTTTGGAAATTCACCTGCTTTCTGTAGCTGAGCCAAGGTTTCTTCCACCCTTAGGCTGATGATAATAGTGCTGGTAACACATCAGTTTTCCCTCTGAGCCTCTGACAGCCCAACTGCTAGTCAGATTTCTTAGCAGTGAGTCTATGCATCCAGCAATGACTAAGTTCATATTAATGTTAAATCCCAGCAAAAGGGGAGACTACCTCAGCAAACCACAGAAAACAAATACTTCATAACTTACTGTTGCTTGGCCCAAGACAGTATTTTCTATATTATTCATCTTAATCACCAAAGTCAAGCAGTAGGATTAGACTGTATATGAAATCAAGACAGCCCAGAAATTTTCTAAAACCTCATTATCATGCTTCTTTTGGAAGCTTTAGCAGAAGCTCAGAATGTTTTGCTTCCAGGGCCAGATGCCAATTCTGCTGATAGTTCTTTTTGCTGCTGCTATAGAAAAGGCTGTCATCTTCACAGACGTTAATTTCTGCCTTTTTAATGAATTTGAGGTGCCTCTTTCCCAGCCAAACTTCAAAATAGTCAAGGAGAGAAGAGCAAGTTCAACAGAGCCTATTTCTGCAGAATTGAGATATTTCTGAAAAATGGTTATGGCTTTTTGGAGAATACTATACAAAGTACAGTTGGGGTTTAGCCCTGTTACAGGAAAGATTTTTATTTAAAATAATATTCACCTTCCACTTTTTTTTTTAACACCTACTTTATAGCCTGAAACTTTCCAGCAGAGAGCTCAGTATGACCAGAGAAGCAGAGGAAGAAGTATTTCTCTTCTGTGTCTGAAGCAACCTAAAGCCCAGCTAGTTGTCCTTGCTGATAGATCTGCAATTTACCTCATAAGTGACTCTTACTTGCAGTCTCTGTCTCTGATTTCTAATGAGCAAATCACAGCTGTCAAATCACATCAATTATAGGACCTGGTATTGTTTTTAAAACTCATTACATATTTCAATTTCATTATTATATCCTTGAGTCCCAGAGATCTTTTTTTTCCCTTCACAGAAATTTCATATATTCTTACAGCCCTTCTGGGATTAATACTGAATGCTTATGTAGTAGTCTTATGGAATTTTGTGGTTTTGCCTTGGTTCTTGGGATGTTTAATACATAACTGTTACAAGGAAAGCAACACAGGACTAGTATAGAAGAGGAGGAATAGTATCTTTAAGAGACTGGGACAAAACTCAGTGCAGCATGAAAGTTTTGGACACCAAGGTCCCAACCTTGGTCCAGAGTAGGAAATCTTATGCTGGGAGATAGAGCAGATTATCTGTGGATGCTTGAGCTTTCTATAAAAGATGTAAATTCAGAAAAGACCAAATATGCATACTCTTTTTGCCATTCTAAATGCTTTTTACTAGTTGATAATCAACAATACTTCAGTATTCCCTGGTCTCACCTCAGTGAAAAAATCACAACTAGAGAACTCAAAGCAGCCCTTAGGAAAAACCAGCAGATAAGAGCAAGAGACAGAGCACCTACAGGAACACTACCTCAGAATAACATAATACCTCCTCTTTTTCTTCTCTTACTGGTAGGTGAGGATACAAGAGTTTCATTATAGTGAACCATCCCTGTCACTGTCAGGTTTCTTCAACCAAAAACCGAAGCTAAATGGCTATTTCCTTTGAAAGTTAGTGCTGTCAGGCAATAGCCATCAGGAAGTCAATGGTCCTTACACCACAGGCCTCTTCACATCTGTAGCTCCTAGCAAATCATATTTGTTTGTATTTGTAAGAGAAAAGCTTTGAATTTTCCCATATCCACCATGGCTCATAAAGGGACTGTGCTTTTACAGAAAATATATCATGCAGTTGCTAAAATTGTTCACTGTTACTTTTTCAATTATAAAACTAGAAACTACATAATGCTCTCAGGAGAAAGTACTCATACAATTTCCAGTCATCTCCTCACAGTACTTAAAAACACAGCAAAACCATGGCAAAACACCTTGCAGTCAAGCTCTGCCAAAGGATCACCATATTAAGACCTCTTCACGTAGAAAAAAGGTTTCCAGCAGCCTTAGAATTTGTATGTCAAATGAGCAGAAACTATTCAGAACAACTTTTCACTGGTAACAGAAATTAAGCTGAAGTACATGTAAATGAAGACAAACCAGTTCAGACAAGTGTAAGAGTACTACTTCAGAAACATTTTCAAAAGCCTAGATACTCTTCCCTGCCATGCAGATTTTTTGAGGAAGCACTCAGCACTGAGATAGTGTTTATTATAAATTACTATTTCAAGATGTTTTAGAGGTAACTCCTGTTCCTGCCGTTAAACTTTTTATAGTGTGGTTTATAATCTGTGAAACAGGAAGAGGGGAACAAACCAAACTTCTCTTTCTGTTTGCAGTAGCAAATAGGCAGTTTAATAAAATTTTCAGAATCAGAAACTACATAATCCAACTACTTTCAGAAAATGCTTATTCTAATGAATAAGGAATGAATAATCACACCCTGAACTGTTTTAGTTATGAAGTCAAAATGACATTAAGAACTGCTTCTCACCACGTTTCAATATTGTACTTCTCTGATAGAGTGCATGAAACAAGAGAGGAGTTTTGCTTGTATTTGCTGATTCAGAAAATGACCTAACTACTAGACAGAGCTAACATACCACCAGTTTCAGCTGGGTTAGTTAGTTGTCTTCTTAGTAGCTGGTACAGTGCTGTGGTTTGGATTCAGTAAGAGAATAGAGTTGGTAACAGTTTAATGCTGGGGTAGCACTACTTAGCAATAACCAGATGTCTCTGCAAGGGAGGAGGGGCTCAAGAAGCTGTGAGGGAGCAAGGCCAGGACAGCTGACCCAAACTGGCCAAGAGGATATTCCATACTAGCATGTCATGCCCAGTACATAAACTGGGGGAAGCTGGCCAGGAGGCATGGATCATGGCTCAGGCTGGGCATATTAGCAGGTGATCAGCAATTATATTGTGAATCATCACTTACTTATCTTGGGGTTTCTCTTTGTTGTCTTCCCTTATGGTATAATTATTAATTGCAATTCTGCTCTCATTTCAACCCATTGTTTTTACCTTTCCTCATATTCTCCTCTCCATCCTACCAGGGCAGGTAAGATGCAGTACTTAGTTACTGGCTGGGCTTAAACCTCGAGATACACAAAAGAGTTTAAATCTCAAATGTTTTTCGTGGGACCCCAGTATCTGCAGTACTCCTCACTCTGAAAGAAACCAAGGTAAGGCTAGGGCAAATTATTTCCTATTTTGTCAAGGTAAGATGAAACACAGATTTAACAATAGCTATATATTCTTCTTCAATTATTTAGGATGATTTAAAAATACATTTACTTTTCAATCAACTCACAAACTTCAAAGTAAGGCCTCAGCATTTGTTTTATTAGAGTCCATTCATCTCTTTCTTTCCACAAAAAAAGACTGAACTTCATTCTTGGACAGATATTAAGCATTCTTCACCTGCCACTATAAAACTAGTACCACTGGTGCTGGCAGAATGCTCCTTCAGTTAGGGAGAACTCATTTCAGGGAAAAAGACAGTGTGTATTGGTCTGGTGAGAAGCCTGAAGTGTAGCTCAGGGGTAAGCACACAGATCAGTACTTCAAATTTTCACCCCCAACACAGCTCAGTTAAACAGCAAGGCTGTCCTAGCACCGGGGTCTTTGCTGAACTTCACTTACCTCTGTTTTCAGTAACATGAGAATCAGAAGTGACATCAGCTTCAAAAAGAGGAAAGAAAAAAGCTTTTACTTCAGCCCCCTCCCAGTCCTACTCTCCCTACACTAACATACCCACTACTTCACCTATTTTACAGCCCATATATCATTCATATTTCAAATATTTTTAAATGGAGATAGGTCAGAATTGCAAAGTAGTATTCAAATACAAATGAAAATCTCAGGAAATTCCCAAGAAAACTGCTGGAAAGGCTCTCTATACTTCTCCTGTTCCTTATACTGGTCATCCTCAGACAGAATACTGAACGAGGCAGACTTTGTCCCACTCAATACAGCCATTCTTCTGAGCATCAAACACCACTTTGTCCTCCGGAGCCTGCAGGAAGTTTGAGACAATGGCAGAGAAGTACTGTCTTCATAGCCCTGATAGCTCAACTGAACTACCAGCTAAAATGCCACGATGTTTGAAATGAAATAGAATTCATCATTCTAATTCTATTTTTCCAGTTTATATCCTCTGAGGGAAATACAAGGGCAGACAAGCAAAAATGCTTGTAAAACCGGTTGTAACACCAAAAAATAGAGAATGCAAATCATCAGACACGCATTTACATCACATATAAAACCTCCATGTGTACTCCACTCATCTGAAGTTACCATTTTTCTGTTAAATTCATTCATATTCCAGATGATAGCTCAAAGGTTCTCCTCTGGGACAAAGGGTGTGAAGAAAAGCTACCAAAGTTAGGGCCAAACACTCTTCAATATAAAGAATACCTTTCCTTGGGCGAAGTCAAACACTTGCTGACTCTGCTGTGTCTGTGTTTCAATGTCCTATGGAATACTTTTCTTTACCAACTGATTTCATTTCAACACTGGTTTTTAATTGGCAGAACACATACTCCAAACTTTGTATGACAAATGTATACAGTTAAGAGCTTTCCTGCAGGAAAGATGGTAGGAACCCAAACACTAGCACTCAATATAGCTGCAGCCACAGTCACACACTCCTCTGCAGGATGGCAGCCTGACAGCACAGCTTACACTGAAATCCCTGTTCACTGGGATCTGGTATTTCAAGCAGGTGTCACACCAGCACTGGCACTCACATAGCAGTGCAGGTGCTGTGGCAAGATAACCACTACTAGCTTAGTTTCACTCACTTGAAACTCTTGATTATAGATCACAGCCTTCACCAGTAAGACAAGTTCTTCAGCAAAACAAAACCTCCCACCTTAATAAGGACCTTGTTACTTCAATAGTAGCAAAGCATTTATGCAGAGCTACTCTCGAATTTTCCATGTGGTTGCAAGGTACTTCTCTCGCCTCTAAGTTCAACATACGTTTAATTACCAAGTCTCCCCTGGTTTTGCCCAGTTACTAAGACCGATAAATGGCAACATTCCAGAAGAGTTTGTTTAACCACTGATCTCTTAGACCACAGCCCAAGAGCCATGCGACAATTCTAGCTCACCACTAATGATGGCTAGTGCAAGACTTCACTGGAAAGCACAAAAGCAGTAAAGTGCTTTCATGCTGTTTACTGCACGATCTTAAAGCTTTAAATCCAACAATCTGTTTTGTAAACCTGTAGTTTCATGAAGTGCTTTTGCAGAGAAATCCATGCCATGTGTTCCAGATGTCACAGTTAACTCTTCACATCTACATCTCCTTATCTCACTCATATTAAACAAAACTCCCGAACATGTACCAGAAACCCACAACTGGTTTGAAAACATATTAACTCCCTCCCACAAGGCAAAAAAAGCCAGTTTCAATCTTAAGATTTGTTTTAAAAATGATCTTCCTACCTAATTTTCACTGGTCTTACAAACCCAAATCCTCTGGAACAGGTCATGGTTAAGACATTAGTTCACTTTCATTAATACTTGACTCCCTATACTACTAATACACATTTTTTACTGGCTACCAGTTTTCAGTAGCACTAAGTACAGGATCTTTCCTTGCAAAAGTTCTGCAGCTCAGTATTCAATATGCTTTACCATTGGCCACATCCACCCTTTTTTATATGCTGAGAGGTCGATCTTTTTCATGATTAAACATTTTGAGACAGACCTCCACCACCTTGATATGCAGCAACTATTCCCTGGCACCCTTAAATGCTGCCAATCCTACCTCTGGGATCATCCTCAGAAAATGTTTCAGAACATAAAGAACAAGACTGTCATGAAGTACTTTGGGTACCTGAAGTGCTACCCACAACCCTGCACCTTTAGTCTTCTATTTTATCCCAAATATCACAAGATAAACTCACTCTCACCAAGTTCACTGCATATACACATGGCATTCTCTTTAAAGGTTTTAACAGTCTGTATTAACAGTTTAAAGGATAAAGATGGTACCTTTATTATCAAAAACACAGGCAACTCTTCTGTAATGAAGTCATATACAAACTCCTCTGAATACCCAACGAAGTACTTACCAAATGCTGCTGCTCTATTAACCACCTCTGCTCCCTGACATCTTAACATCCAGAAGAGATTGACCTAACTAGGACTGGCTTCTGAACTTACCAGCCAAGCAGCTCCACTAGATGCTAATAGCACCCACTCTTTGCAGATCTGCAGTGTTGAGACTGGTGTTACCTTCCCACTTATGGAGTACATGCTGCACCAGTCAGCACAAGGCCACACTGCCTCCACAGCTTTTAAGACGTACAAGCAGTCAAGGAACACTGTGATGTGATCCACAGCTGATGTGCAACAGCCATCATTTTAACATCTTTATTTAAAAGCATGTATAAAACATAGCACATGAAAATACACACCACTCTCAGTTACATTTAACAGAAACAAGATTATTGAAAGCGATGAGAAGGATATTTTCTAGTTTATTTCTGCTGAGCTTGATATTTAATAGACTGATTTATCACTCCCTGCTCAAAAGGAGCAGCCTTTACTTTTAAGTAGCTGGCCACTGCTTAATAAGCAAACCATAGGAGATGCTCAGTGAGCCAGTGCACTCCTGGAGTTCAGTCATTTCCCTGGCATTCACTTTAGTAGCCTGATGAATACTTACTCTTGACAATGCTTTATCTCCTGCTCCTGGTAGAGTTGATACTTCATACTAGTGTGACATAAAATTGGACTTCACACGGGATTTGTCACTGACGAACAGGCACACCTCCATGAGCTACAGGGTTATGTATTTTGGACCATTTCAAAATGATTCAGTAATAGTAGGTCCAAGTTTTTTTATTATGCTAGTCTCACGTTTCTGCCTTTATAAAGAATTCCTGACAATAAGGCTTGAAAGTCAATTTCATCTTATGTACACCACGAGTTGTCTTTAAATTTACTTGGTTGACCAATTTATGATCCTTCATTCTTCTGTGGAAGGGACAGTTTGGTGGATACAGCAAATGTGCTGCTACTGTCACCACTGTGAGTACTTTTCAAGCGACTGTTCAAAGCCCAAGTTCCAATGTGTGTAACTCTTTTCCCACTACTGACCTCTTTTCCCCAGAGAGCAAGCAAGTACTGTTGCCAGTGTATTCCTCAAAGGGCAGATCCCCTGTTGTGGTACTAATCTTCTCCTGCTGAAGTAGCAGACCATAAAACCTCAGCTCCTCACTAGATACAGTGATGCAAGCTGTAGACAACTGTCTTTTTCTTTGCTCTCAGCCAGTCTTCACAGGGCCTGCCTGTGAGCTCCACTCTTGAGTTATCACACATCTCCAGTATCTGCAAGACTGTGTACCCATATGGTATTTTAAAAAGGTAAATAATGAAGGGGTTTTCCTGTTACTGAGGCTCAACCCTCCTTTCTCTAGTATTACTGCTGCACTTCCTAGAGGAGACAGTTCAGTATTTTGGAAAGACGATGTTTTAAATATGCCGAGACAGTAATTTTAGTCTACACGCAGTTTCTGAAGGCAGCAGCTACTGAACAAAATTGCAGCTGTTTCAGCAGGCTTTTAAAAGCATGACATCCCACTCCAAGCCACAATATCTCTTCAGGTGTGTTACACTTCCTCCTGGTTACATCATCCACATTTGTCAGGCAGTTTTGACAAAGTGTTCCAATTCATCACTGAAAAAGGAGAACAAGATCTAAATAAAATGATTCATTCAAGGTAGAAATTTTAATTTGCAAGTAAGCACACAATGATTTGTTTTAACTTCTTGCTAAATTCTGAAAAAAAAAAACCCAAACCAAACCAAAAACTAAACCCACAAAGACAGTTTAGTACTTTTCAGAAATTTTAAATAAAAGTATTTTGGTCTCGTCTCAGATTCCGGATCCGTATTAAGTTTTTCAACAAGGAATTCAGGTTCGGGATAGGATCATCACAGATGAGACAAAAGCAGTACATGAACAAAAAATTTAGTAGGAAATATTCTATAAGGTTTCTGATTGCTTAGCTTTTGTATTATAACCTCTAACATTTTGTTGTATTTCAGTAATAACGTACACTTATTTTAAACTTTCCATGTAGGTTTGAAAGCTAACCAAGGTTAGGCACAGCTATCAGCTCACACTGTGCCTTGAGGAACAAGTTTTTTTTAAAGGTCAACTATGACTTACCATATCAATTGGTCAATTATGTTCATAACTATCATAATGCAAAAAACCTGAACTGTAAGCACAGTTACTACCAATTTAGAACCAGAAAATGTTTAGAAGCTTTTTGGTTACACACCTGAATAAAGCCAAAAGCACTTGTTTCTACTTGTTTTCCATGAAACATGTTTTCCTGTAAAAAAGACATTTGTTAGTTCGGAGTTTTCTTTCATCTCAAAACCAACTTGCCATCTATTTAGCCTCTCACACAGACCAAACTCCATTATTCAACATGTGTTGCACTGGTATCAGCACACTGCAAGCTCTGTGAAACTTTAATGAGAAGTGAAGCCATGTCACAGTAAGATTTGTTTTGCTTCTCTTGCCCAGCAATTGCTCAACCTCGGTATGAACTATGATAGGAGGGGGGAATTACACTTGATTATCAGGATATCTGATACTGGCGATCTGCCTATCAGGATCAAAAATAATGTTTATTGGAATTCTTACCTTCTATTCAGAAGCAGCATTCAAGCATCTCTGCAAAGACATAAAATGCACTGGTTAGTTAACACTAACAACATTTGCTACTTCCAACTTTTCTCTAGGTCAGCCATAGAAGCCACTCCCCTTTTATTCTTGCAATACTGCCTGTCTAAACAATACAGCATTTTATAGGCAGTATTGCTGCACAAGAAGTTTCACTCATACACTTGAACTTCACATACTAGAACAAAACCTGTTGTTTTAAATGAAGTACTGGTAGCTAACAAAGTATTTAAAGCACCTTTCTTGAATAAAGAGTAGAATGAAGTCCTACAGATGTGTAGTAACAGCCCAGGAAAATGAGAAGTTATCACATTGAATGTTTTAAAGAGAAGTTCTCACACTCTGCTCTACAGCCTGTGGATATACCCAAGTACCAGTGCAGTAAAGTGAATTTCAGTGGAAAATATTAAGTTCAGACACTTAGGAGGGAATTAAGTTTTTGGAGAAACCACTGCCAATATTCTTAAAGCACAGTAAGCATTGTGAGCATTCTTTCTGCCTGCTTCAAGTACATTATAACAGCCCTTGTGATGTAATTTATCTCTGGAGCTGAAACAGCCTTATTGAGAATTCATTACAATTTACCACCAACTTCCACCTTTGTCATTAACATGACTTTCCTAAAGGCTCACATCTGGGTGAGCCCTACATTAACTCTCCTAAGGGGATCAAAGCACAAACATCACTGCTAGCTTTTAAGCACCAGCAACACTTCCTGACCACACCTGACTAATGCTTGTTATTTATCCACTGTCAGGCAGAATACCTTAAGTTTAGCACTTCCCCCTCTCTGCTCTTTAAAGATGCCAGCTCCTGCAAGAGTACATATTTGTGTCAGCACAGACCTGAGGTGGGTTTAGACAATGCTATTCACAGCCTGGTGCATGCTGGCACCTCAGCTGTACACAGCAACAGCATTAAGCCAACACCAACTGGGATGATTGATGACTGAAAGATTAAGTGGTTTGACCTCAGTAGCCAAAGCCTCATGAAGTTGCTGATCAATGTACCAGGTTTGGCAGTTTCATTATGATTCCCCACTAGTCACAAATATCAGTGACAAGAACTGGAACACCACTCATGCAGTCATATATTCCACAAAACAAGCTTTACATCTTTCACTAGCAATATGCTAAAAAGGGAGCATATTACAATCAACAGAAAGTGTCTGCTGTTTAATCAATAAATATTATCTGTTTAATTTCCTGTTGTGGGGAAGTCTTTCTTTAGGACATGTCACATTACTATTACTAGAAAGTGTATATGTCATTCTAGGAATTTGAATACATTTGCTTATTTATAGTAATAAGCATCCAGATGTCCTGTTTTCTTTGATTAAACACTGTTTCATACTTAATCCCCAAAAAATTGCAAATTCCTGATTAAAATCTATACTGAGGTAAACTTCAGATTTAGTATGGACACTTCGGGACAGGCATTTTACCAGCTCCTCCAACACAAAAATCTATTCCCAATCCCCCCAGCCCACACAGTTCTAGACCATGTCAAACATGCCCAAAGTTACTGATATCTCAATTTTAAAGCTAATGACATAACTACTAATTAATCCTATGCATCTTTCATTAATCCATTTATTGTTCATTTATCCCCACTGGTAATTTAGAACATACACGGTTTTCAGGAAAATCCACTTGTGTGTATCAAGTGTTCTTCTACTTGTGATGGTTCTTCCATGAAGTGCTAAAATCAAAAATAAGCAAAAATTATCTTTTAAACTAGAAAACATCTCTTGCTGTGGTCTAGCATCATCTCTCATGTTACTATGTCAGAAACATAATCAGCAAGCACTAAAAACTGACATTACAGTAACAATTTAATATTCTTCTGGAGCAGCCTAATATACCTGAAAAGGTGAAATTCTCTAAGCAAAAGTCATCCAACTAAGAACTGACCTACAGGCAAATTTTAACTCAAAGAGTACTAAACCCAAAAATTATCACATCATTACTTATCACTTTGATGGCAATTATGAAAGTGCAATAGTCTTTTTTGTCTCACTCTGTAGCCATACAAAGCTGACAACTCTCTGGCACTTCTAATACTTTAACAGGGGAAAATACATAACCAAGTTATGAACCACCATTATTTACTAACTTGGTCAAAAGCAGAAACGCAGTGTTACCTCTAGAACAACTTTAAAAATTCCAGAGCTGTTACCTTAATGCACAATGTACTCCACATGACTGAAAACCTCTTCTCCATGACACCTAAAACCAAACATGGACAGTCTCACAATTTGCAATCAGCAGATTCCTCTTACCAGGCCACTAAGTCACATACATTATAAGGCAACAATCAAGATAATCTCTAGAAGCAGCACGTTAAGTACAAGCTTGCAGGAGAAAAGCAGCAAAAAACGCAGATTCAAGCAACAATGGGGTTGCAAGTTACATGCACTTGAAACCTCGTATGAAAAGCAATGTAAAAATAACTGCACATACCCAACTGTTAAACCTCACTCCGAAGATTTTTTTAAATGAAAAATCATCATCTCAAGGTTTAAATAACTTTTAATAACTGATTTTGATTGGTTTAAGAGTTGTTTTAACCACGTAGCAAGTATCAAAATCCAACAAATAAAGTCGTTTAAGGAATGCAAGAAAAAAGGATGTCACACAGTTGTTGGGGGTTAGGTGTCCTTCCTTTTGTTCCTTCTTACCTACAGAATTTTCCCATTAGCTGCGGGGAAAACCTCACTGCTGGTACTTACTGGGTGCTTGAGAAGACAAAGAGTTTGGCAAGGCCCGGGGGGAGTGGGGTGCATACTACATAGGAGTAAAGAACTGTTATTCCTATTCCCACATTTTTGCCTGAGAGCCCCTTAATTTCAAAATTATAATTCGGAGGGAAGGGGTTTACCTTTTCCATTCCAAGGGAGGCTCCTGCCTTCCCTAGCAGGCTCCTGTCTTTCAAACCACTACAGTCATATACATTATTACTTGAACGTGCTTACTTTTAAGCCTCGAGTTAAGGTTCCACTTCTCACGTGCAATAAACTTTACAGTCATTGAGTATAATAAACCAAATAATCAAGGGGTACTAATCGTTAAAGTTTCAAAAATTTACTGTTCAGGAATCTAGTGTGTGACTGAGACTGTCAGACAAGCGAATTAAACACAGTGAATGCACCTGACTACTTCCTAAATAAATCCATCCTAATCTTTGCTTGCAGTTCAGAGCCTGGAAACCTAGATATATTTAATGGTATTTCCCGTTCTATGGGTTCAATGACATCAGCATTTCATGGGACAATAAGGCATCTCAAGCACACAATAGGCTTCTAGAGAGGAGATGTGAGTGTTTTTGGGTGACGGTGGTTTACTGCTATGTCATTGTTTTAAAAGTATAAGGAAAACATCATTAGTTGGAATGTAATCTCATGATTTACGTCGAGTATCTCCTAAATGTCGTCTTTTTTCCTTAGGACGTTATGTGAGTTTCACATTACTTTTATAGGTTTTTTGCTGTGGGGCAAGGCCCCGATNCGCCGCCTACCGATCCCAGCCTGCCCCGCGCCCCGGGACGCGGCTTCCGGCAGGGAGCCTCCCGCCGGGCATGCCGGGATATGTAGTCCCCCTTAAGTCCTCTCCTACCGCCGCGGCTGCCAGCAGGGCACCGGGCACGGGCGGCTGCGGCCCCGCAGCTGGATTACGGCCGCCTTTCGCCCGGCTCCACCCGCGGCCGTAAGGGTGAGAGCTTCACCCGCCAGCTCCAGCCTCG
>VXBQ01006424.1:0-34972 GCA_013400175.1 Phainopepla nitens | reverse complement strand
TCGTCTTTTTTCCTTAGGACGTTATGTGAGTTTCACATTACTTTTATAGGTTTTTTGCTGTGGGGCAAGGCCCCGATGCCGGCGGCTGAGCCCTCCAAAAGATGTACAGGTAACACAAGCACGTGCACCACACCTCTGCACCACATGAACGAGGTGGTTCCGCCGTGTTTGGCGCCAGCCCAGAGGCCCGAAGGCAGCCGCGCCGTGGCACGGCGGGGGCAGCACCGCCGCGCCGGCCCCGGCCCCGACGGGCGGGGATCAAAATGGCGCGGGCCCGGCGGCGCCACGCGGGCCACCGCCGCCTACCGATCCCAGCCTGCCCCGCGCCCCGGGACGCGGCTTCCGGCAGGGAGCCTCCCGCCGGGCATGCCGGGATATGTAGTCCCCCTTAAGTCCTCTCCTACCGCCGCGGCTGCCAGCAGGNCCACCACGCCAGGCGCTCCGCAGAGAAAGAGGGGGCGGGGCGGGCGCGCGCCAGCTTTATATGTACGCTGCGGGGTGGGAACGAGGCTGGCCACGCCCCCTGCCGCGCGGGCCGAGGGGCGGAGCCGGCGCGCGGAGCGGGGGGGCGCTGAGGCGGTGTGCGCGCCGCCGCCCCGCGCACGGATGGGCGGCCTGCCCGCCTGCCCGCCTGCCCGCCTGCCTGCCTGCCGGGCACCGGGCTGTTCGCGGCCTCTGCGTTACACGCTTCCTGTGTAAAACGCAGAGCAATTTTATGTGAGGTTTAAAAGGGAGGGCAGGAACCGATCCGGTGTAGTTCCGCCTCCCAAGCTTAAAGAATGTGTCCCGAAGAATCGTAGCGTCGTTAAGGTTGGAAAGGACTTGAAGTCATCGAATCCAACCTGTGACAGAACACCACGGAGTCAACCAGACTGTAGCACTAAGTGCCACATCCAGTCTTTTCTTAAACACCTCCAAGGATGATGACTCCATCACCTCCCTGGGCAGCCCATTCCGATGTCTAATCACCCTTTCTGTGAAGAAATTCCTCCTAATGTCCAACTTAAACCTCCCTTGGCACAGGTTAGGGAGGACTGTGTCCTCTTGTCCTGTTGCTGATTCCCTAGGAGAAGAGGCTGACCACAGAGTTGTAGAGAGTGGGAAGGTCACCTCTCATTCTCCTTTTCTCCTGGCTAGACATGGTGGTGTTTAGCTCTTTCAATCACTCACCATAGGACTTGTGCTCCATTGCCCTTCTCTGGACTCACTCCAGCACCTCAATGCACTTCTTATCTCTGGACTACCCAGAACTGGACACAGCACTCGAGCTGTGGCCTCACCAGTGCTCAGTACAAGGGGACAGTCACTGCCCTGCTCCTGCTGGCCACGCTATTGCTGATACAGGCCAGGTGCCATTGGCCTTCTTGGCCACCTGGGCACACGCTGGCTCATGTTCAGCCACCAACACCCCCAGGTCCTTTTCCACCAGATGCCCTCAGAATGAGTACTTGTTTCTTATATCTATCTTATTTTCCTGTTCCCTAGGGCACCCAACTGGTTAACCTTGTGAAGCTATGCCTTGATGCCTCAACTTTCCTTCAACTCTAATTAGATGTTTCCAAAACATTAACCCCCGGTGCACCCATTCCTCCTTTTTAGAAGTAGCATGTGATGTTGTATCCCTGAATATCATTCCAAGTTGTAAGAGCTGAAAAATCTCCTCTTGCCCACAGCTGGCAAAAAATAGAGCTTTCTGCAGTTTTCCACTCTACATATAGTCATATATACACATGCAAGGATATTGTTCCACAGTGAACCTAATAGTGGATTTTAGGAAGAACTTCTGTGCTGTGAAGGTGGTGAGGCACTGGAACAGGTTGCCTCGAGAAGCTGTGGATGCCCCATCCCTGGAAGTTCAAGGCCAGGTTAATGGGGCTCCAAGCAACCATAGGGAAGGTGTCCCTATGGCAGAGGCATTTCAACTGGATTATCTTTAATGTTCCTTCCAGCCCAAACCCTTTTATGATTCACCTTATTTCACCACAGCTTTAGCCACTGGAAGTTGTACCTGCTGCACCTTGTAAAGGGACTTAGTCTCCCCCTGAATCTGCCTCCTCTACTGCTGTGGAAGTGTCAGTGAAACAAAGCCTTAGTGAAAGGTACCTGGACTACAGTGGGGATAGCAGGAGCACTACAGCCTAGATGATGTTTAAACATCATTTATGGAGGTTCTCACTAGCTGTTTATAAGTAGGAGGTTTTTTTGTCTGCCTGTTTATTGAAAGGTTTAGTATATCAATCAACTTAATTGAGAAAATAAGGGAAAAACAAGGAAGGATGAAGAAAGTCTGAAAAAAAAAGTTTGATGTTTTGACGAGTTATTAGCAATATGACAAAAACCAATGTTCCACGTATAGACTCTTTTCAGGAGGGTTTAACTGTTGGGAACAGATAAGGGAAATAGAGAATAGTGAGTTGTAAAATGCTAAAATATTTAGTAATTTTATTCCTAACATTATTGAGATTAATACTACCAGGAAAACTTAACAGCTGGCAAATTTTAAACAAGTTTTCTTCTGCAGTCCGTGGTAGCGGATGACACTCTTCTCTCTGCTTTTCTTCTGACACATCCCGTTTCACCTGTGTGAAATCTTGAGTGTGAGCTGCAGTTGGCCCTTTTTCTGCTGTGAAGGCATGAGGAAAGAGGGCTGCAATGCTGCCTTTTTCTCTGAGTGCCTCCCACCGGCAGCTGTTTCAGCTGCTGTTTCTGCAGGAGTGAGAGTGAGAAGCTGTAAGCTTCGGGGGGGAGCTGCTAGTGCTTCAGGGAATGCTCGGCAGGCCAACTTGGGCACAGACAAGCATGCAGTTTATGCTGTTGTTGTCTTTCCATCTGACCTATTCAAAAGGCCTCAAAACTGATGTTTGCCACATGGCACTGAAAATATTGAGCCACTCTTCCTTAGTGACATCAGGCTTAAAGATAAGCGAAGTAATCAGCCCTTAATCACTACTTAATTAGCCTTAAAGAAAGGAGGCATCTCCTTACCATTCCTTTACTAAGTGCTAAATAATTCCGTATTTCCACCAGTGCCTGTGGAAGGCTTTTACTGCATATTAGTCTCTCAAAGACTGGAATTTCTTTTTGGGGAAAAAACACTCACAATTAAGCCCGAACTACATCACGTAAAGTATAAATGAGCACAATTTAATTTGCATTTGATAATAAGATGCCTATAAGTACTGAGGTGAGTAAGGGCTGTCCAAGGGCTGCGGGGTGCTGCGCTGTAGTGTGAGCTTTGCAGGTGAAACACGGGTGAGCAGGGCTACTGCACCCTGGCTTTTGGAACTTGGCAGAGGAAACTCCTCATCTCTCTGTTAGATTGGAGGGCACAGGTTTACTAGCAGAGCCTGAATGCGCTGCTGTGCAAACCTTTTATCCCCAAAGAAATGTGTCTCATATTTCTCAGCATCACTCAAGACTGCTAGAATGAGACAAGCTTGTGGGTCAAGTGAAGCACGGCTTTACTCTAGGAAGGCAACAATTACAAGCCCGAAAAAAGTTAACCAAACCAAAGTAAAAATGTACACCACAAACATAGTTATTTTTCAAAGTAAGGTTCCTTCTTTTGCCTTTCTTTCCCCTCCTTCAGGCTTCCACTTTAACCCATATCCCAGCTGTCTGGATGAGGGTGCAAGCTGTAGAGCAAATATCAATTCTTGAGAGTGGCAATTCTCTATTGCCACTCTCCTGAGAGATCCTAAGGCTGGTCTGAACCATAAGCCTGGTTGCCATAAAGTGTTAGTTTCTCAGTGAGTTGCTTCTGAATTTAGCTCACCACATGGCTTCACATTCATGCATGGTGTCAGCCCTGGCAGAAGGGAGTGCTGGTTATGAGGTAATGGGGATGTACTGCATTGACTCTCTTGTGTTGGCCCACAGAAATGTGTGTCAGCCTGGAAGTCTGGTGGTGAGACCACTTCCATTGCTTTTCAGGTCTAGGCAACTCTCTCCAAGTTCTCTTGTCTTAAATTATTTCTTTCTTGTTCTTTCTCTTTATTTCTATCTCCCCCCCCACACACTTCCTTTCTGTTCCTATTTTAGGTCTGGCTTCCTGGATTTTCTTCAATAACATTGTAGCTTTGATGACTCAGGTCTCTTGGTTTGGTTTGGGATCTTTACCAGTGCATCCTTTGGGATGCTGAGTTCCCTTCCCTCTCGCCTCTCCAGCAGGAAGTCTATTGTATGTAGGTTTAATTTTTTCCTTTTCAGAACAGATAGTACTAATTGTAAACTCCTGAGCTGACTTTGCCACGTTTCACATTATGCATCAGAAAATACTTGAGTTAGGAACTAATTTAGCTTGTGAATATGACCCTGTTTTTAGTGTTTTGCAGATACCAGAATTTTTTGTTTAAGCTTCTCAAGTCTCTGTCTTTGATCTTTTAGTCACTTCAGTGTCACAGAAAGACAAGTAATTTTTTTTTCTCTTTTTAATAATAAATGAGATCATAAAATTATTAGAACAGCTGTACAGGGTCAGATCAAAGGTCTATCCCCCACCACCCACTAGTATCCTGCTTCCAAATGTAGCCCAAAGTAAATGTCTAGGGAGGGAAGTAGGGATAGAACAAGCAAATCCTTCCCCAAGTATTTGCCCAGCCTCTGGGAACATAAAGCTCAGCAACCTCCTAGAGGGTTATTATTTTTGTGTGCATGAGAATGTAACAATCCTCCAATAATTTCCTACCCATAAATTTGTCCAGTCTTCCCCAGAGCTTTTTTAAAATTTTAGCATCCCTAATAACAATGGCAAGGAATACCAGAGCTTAATTAGCGTTACAGGAAAATGCATCGCCTTTAATTCGCTTTGTATTTGCTTTCTGTTTGCTCTTTGCACAGTTTTAGAAGAAGCAGTGGGTAATCATTCCCTCCACAGCCATCCCCTCATTGAGCCTCCACCTCTCAAACTCTTCTTCAGGCTGAGGAGACCTCATTTATTTAATCATTCCTCATAGGGAATCAATTCCTACCTTTGACCGTACTCTTGCTGATCTTCTTTCAACTTCTTTTGCTTTCTTTTTGAGATGGCACTCCCAGAGTGTAAAGTCTGTTCAGGAAGCAGGTATGCCATGGGCTTATGCAGAGGTGCCATGATGTTCTCTGCTTTCTTTTTTGTTCCTTAGCACTTCCTAAAGTCTGGTGTCGTTTTTTGGCTAGTTCTGTGCATGGAGCTGACATTTCCACAGAACTGTCTGTTATAACTGCAGGAGCAGTAAAGGCCAGAGCCCATCATTTTGCATTTGCTGTTGTGTTTGCTTTCTGTGGTAAGCGGTGCTTTATATTGATCTATGTTGAATTTTATGTGTTGCTGTTGTACTCACTCAGCCTTTTTAAGCTCCTGAAGCTACTTTTGCATCAACAATAAATAAGTTATTCCTAAGTCCTAGTTTTTTTTTTTTTTTACCTCTCTGCATACCACCTATTTCAGATCAATTCAGTAAGTTCACCAGTGCAGGTCATGCAGATTTCTGTGGTAGTTTTCTTCCACTGTGAAAAATAACCATTTGCTTCCACCTTCTGTTTCCTGTCTTTTACCTTTTATTCCACATCTGCTTACTTTGCTTGAAATAACTTGCTAAGAGGCTGTAGGGGACCCATGCACTAGATCAATTTATCACATGCTTGATGGTAAGTGTGATGTGAGTTTACCAAGTGCTCTGACCATTGCCCTACAGATCATAATTATGTAGATACACACTAATTCTACTTTTTGTAATAAGCTTTTTGCTTATTTCCCTGGAATAGATGTGAGACTTAGTGGGCTTTAGTTTTCTGGATTTCTGTAGAACCTGTTTAAAACATTATACTTCTTTTTGCTACTTGCTTTTCTTTAGCACTGGAGCAATTTCAAGGAGGAGCTCACACACAATTAGAAATTTTCGTTTTGCTAGCTTCCTCTAGAGCATCATTTGGTCTTGTTGAAACTGCAGCATCTTCAAGAAGTTGGAAGCAACTTCCCTCATGAAAGCCTCAAAAGTGATGTGGTGCAGGGAATTTCCCCAGGTTTTTCACACTGAACACAGGAGCAAAAAATGAATGCAACTACATGGCCGAATTTTCTCTGAACAGACTTCCTCATGGGAGCCAGATTAATGCATTTGAAAAGGATTATATTGTTCATTTTGATGACTAAACAGTGCTACTCTGACATGTAAAGTTAGTTTCCTTTTGCCCTTTTACGAACCTTGAATGGTGATTTTGTGCCTTCAGGACAGTGTTCTCTGTCTTCATACCTCTTGTGAGGATCCAATGCAATTGAGGGTTCTGTTACTTTTGTTTTTAACATCTTCATTTTTAGGTATCTCTCCTTTCTGAAGTTGAGCACAGCTATGGCAGATACTTGGGGTTTCTGCTGCAAAGTTAATCTAAAAGTACAATGGTCGCTTATACTGGCACACTTGGTTTAGTGCCATAATCTAATCAGTTTATGTGGCTAAAACTAACAGTAAAGCATAACTAAGCTTTATGCAAGAAAAACCCTCAAACTCTCTTCACTTGGTTACCTAAAAGAAGTGACAATGTTGGTGCACTAAGGCAGGCAAACTAGTTAATATTAATAATTTTAAACTAAATCAGCTAGTTTTTGCTTTGTTTACAAAGGTAATTCTGTGTGCTGTCTCTAGGCGTACATCATTGTAACAATTTTATTGTGTAACAGAAGTGTTAATTATCCTGAACTACTGCAGCAGCATGCCCAAAAATACTTAAAGGAAATTTCAGTCTGAATCTTTGTTAGTGGTTGGGAATAGCCTTTTCTCTCAGTGTTTAAATCTCTTCTATGTTGTTCCACATAAACAGCGTATTACTGGAAGATAATATGTTTTATTTAATTGCTATATAATTGTTACTTATCTTACTGGCTTTTATCATCCTGAAGTGATGAGGTGAACAGATTCCTGTGAGATAAAAGCATTGAAGTGACAAGATTGGAGAAGAGCAACCTGCTATTTAATGCTCTTCTCATAGCTGTATGACCCAGCCATTTATTGCTACCATTTTCAATCAATTAATTAATGAGGCATAGGGAAAATAAGGCTTTTCTGTCATATTTATACAGCCTTGGCAAATTAAGTGTCAAATCCATTTTTAAATAGGAAATATATCTTCATGTTCCTTAACAAGAGGCTGCCTCTGTCTGTTAGAGAATACAAGGCTGCTGAGCTATTTGATTATTTTTACCAGAACTGTTCTTAATATTGCCATCTTTCAGAGCCTTTCTTACAATTATATTTTATTTCTTAAAATATCCTGAAATCACTCTCTACAGAATCAGGAAAAACAACACATACTTAGTTTGTTCTTTTTAAAATGAAATACCATGTGAACTGTTATAACAAAATAGAAGTTGTAAAACTACATTCCAGTATCTGGAATTGAATCTGGCTATGATAAGTACAGAATTCTGGGTAAGAAAGAGGCACTCCGTTTGAAGTGGATATTTCTCAGACACTTCTTTAACTGCTTGGAATGTTTCATTTGGTAAAGTAGGAAAATCAAGTAGGCATACATATTATTTTACTCATTCTATTCATATTAAAAGAGATACAAATATTTTTTTTAATTAAAATTGTAGGAAAATGTAACTATCTTAGCTACAGTGTCAATATATTAATTTTAATAGATATAATTATGCCTCAGGTCTTTGCTTATGATGGTGCATAAGCCTTTCCTTCTATGAAATTTGCATTGATGCAGATATTTTTCAAATATTTTATTGTAGACTTTTGTTTCCATGTTGTCTTGTCCTTAAAAGTTAGCAGGTTTTGTGAGTGAGTTTTGCTCTCAGCAGCTCAGTTTTTTCTCATACAGACAGAGATGAAGCAGCACTTTCTATAGGGTTTTAACTTTACAGTTCAGTAGAACTTATCAGCTCCTGCTGAAAGGGATCACCTTGTTCTTCCCTCCTCCCCTGTCACTACTACAGGCTGCTACAAGCAACTACCTGGTGGATTAGAAAACAGTTTTCAATTTTTCTTCAGCCTTATTTTTCAGCAAATCAGCCACCTGAGCTGACTTAGACTGTGACCATCTAACCACTAGATTTAACAGAAAGGAAGTGGTGGGAACAAAAAACTGTGGGCTGGGGAATTGTTGAGCAGGGTGATGTCCCCTGACAGCAGCTAATACGCAAGCTGCTATAAATATGATATGAAACCTCGTGCTTGATCCCTCTAAAATGCAGTGTACCCCCTATTTAATTATGCCTAAATGCACTGATTCAACCCTTAAAATAGACAATATTTGATGTTTAAGAAGTCTGTTGTTCTACTGTTCACTGATATTTAGTTTCATACTGTGAAGAAGCAATTATCTCTGTCTAAATACAATTAAATTAAAAAACCAATTTATATTCAGAGCAGTAAAACTTATGACTGGTCCTACTAATGAGCAACACAATTGTGATTCTCTGCCCTGGGATATGTAAGATTAATGTGTTCAGTGTTTGAAGGTGGAAGTCTGTATTTGTAAAGAACAGAAAGAGGCAGACAGCACGGTTAATCCTATAACCATGATAATATTCATTAAAACCCAAATAAGCTGTTTCAACTGTGTAAGTAATTTACCATTAAGAGAAAGTAAACTAATATTGATAACTTCTTAGGAGGGAACTCATAGCATTGCAAATTTTTGCCAGGTAGACAAACACACATTCCATGTCCTGATATTTTTGGTTGGAGCAGGTAACAGACCTCCTGATACCGGAGAGACTGCATTCCTGTCATGGAAGTGTTCATACCAGGTGGCTTCTGCTGAAGGCCCTCCTATGATCTAACCTGGTTGTGCTCTCTTTGGACATTCACCAAAGCTCAAAGGAGCTCACCCAGGCTCTCAGGGCAGCAGAAGGAAAGACCTGACCATTTCAGAACTTGCAGGCTCCCTCTATGCTCAACAGCAGAGAGCACAGTAAGGCCATCCTGGTTTTTGGTCCTCAGTTTACAGATGCTGTGTAGGGAAAGCATGGGACAAGGCTGCCACTCCTTGTCAGCACTGGGAACATGCAGCTAATAGGCAGAGAAGATTTCTTCATGTGCTTTGTGTGACATGAAGCAATTGCTCTGCCAGAGGTGGTGAGCCTGCCCCATTTCTAAACACAGGGCCTTTGCAGATCAGAGAAATTGTGGTCTGAAGCTTGAGTTAACATGAATCCTCTGGTGCTCCTTAATCTCCAGTTGCTGCCAGAGTCTCAGGGTGTTCTCCCGTCAGCATCCTCTGCAGTCCCTAATCTAGTCCCTCTTGGGAGCCAGGATCAGGAGGTTCTTTTTTCCTTCTCAAAGAAACCAGTGCTGGGAGAGTTTTCAGAGGCACCAGTGATCAGATCTGAGTGCATCCCTCCAGGGAATAGCAGTTGACTCAGCCTCCTCTGGAGGAACTCCTAGGTGGAAGCCTGTTGTGGTGTTGTGCAAGATACAAAAACTTCTGGCCACTGTCTGTTCTCGCATGAGGCAAGCAGCCCACTGCCCACGGGCAGCCTGGTGTTATGGAGGGGAACTTAGGATGCCAGATGGGGCTGAAGAAGCTGCTGAGTGGCCCTGGTAGCTGCATGCTACGAGTGAAAACCATAAACATTTCCTGTAATGCAGCTGACTACTCCCACAGGAGCTGTCACAGTTGCCAGAATTACCATGTGACCCTGGTTGGTGCCAGTTGCCCTGTTAATTGATATCTTTCATTTCTCTTGAAGATTCTGCATTTTACTGCCATATTTAAGCTGTTTCTATGGACTGCAGTGGGAGTTTATTACACACCTTGATTGTAGGGTTTGTCTATTACATGCAAGTAAGGGATAAACTAAGATAGCTTTAGCATAATTAATACATATTATACTAGGAGTGTCATAGAGTTGAAAACTTTACCCAGCCTACCAGACTGGTTGTAGGCAGAAGCAGACTAAGAGGTTATCCATGTCCTCTCCTTTCGGGAATCGTGTGGGTCCAGCTCCACGTGTCCCTCTCCTGCTGTTGCCCTACCTCACTAGGATCTGCAGTAACTTGATCTTTCTTTATACCTACATTTCTGCAACAAGGGCAGGACTTGCCTTGCAGGCACTGGGAGGGAGCACCAGGTAGAGAGGGAGCCAGTGGCTCTTGCCCCTGTTTCTCCACACGCTGCACAGGACGGGGCCGTGGGGCTGTGCCAAGCCAGGGATTGCTGAAGGCTGCAGCAGAAGAGCTGGTGCAGGAGAAAAGTGCTGCACGATAGTGCATGACAAAACAAGAGGCTGAAACCTTGCTTGAACTAGTAAGCAGTCGGCTTGGCAATGCTGATCTGACATGTACACCTGACCTGCAGCCAGTCTGGAGATGTTTGATACAGAGCAGAGGAGTTTTCCCCACACAGTGATTTTGACTAGGACGACCATTAAGGTCGTTCCTCTGTAAACACAAGAGGGCACTCCCGCCTCGATGGTTTGTAGCGCATGGAAGTTTTTAATGCAGCAACAGATCTGCAGCTAATCCGTTGTGCATGCTTCGACAACACAGCACTAAGCATTTATAAGCATTTATAATTAATGCACTTACAGGCCATATTTAAAAAAATGTGGTCTTGGTTTGATACTTTCTCTAAATTAGTATGTATGGAGAAAAGACTAAATTTAATCGTGATCTCAGTGCAGTAAAAACAAAATTGATATGTCCTTTCAACTGGAATCACACTGAAACTGGAGGACTATAGACCACTTGTTGGGATTTTAGGTATATTATCTCATGGAAACAGAATACTTGTTTTGTCTACGGTAAAATAATCTCCAAGAGCAACTGCAGAGAGGGGTAATGACATTTAAAGTTGTTACACTTGCCAACACTTGTGTCTTGAAGTAGAATGTCGGTGATCCATTCATATAAGCTTTTCCTGTCCACTCATTTTTGTCTGCCTAATGTGCTATGCTATCAATGCTTTGCACACTCTAGTCACTTACAAGAAAAAATGTATTTTAAGCTTACTCAAAGGCCTCTCAGCTTTAGGGGTGAGAGTCTCACTTGATCACTCAGAAAGTATTTAGTATTGTTCAGCACAGTAAAAGAAAAGCTAGTCTTGTAAATGAGAACTTTCTGTCCATTTTGAAATTAAATCCACCAATAATTACTCTTTAAATGTAAATATACATATATATATATACAAACCCCGAAGTCCACTGTGCTAATTATCTCAGTTTAAAAGCTTACAGTTCCTTCACTTGGAGAGAGTTATTTGGTATTGTCTAAAGCTTTTCCATGGGGAAACAAATTTTGACTGCACATTTAGCCTCTTCACATTCTTTCTGCACAATGTATTTCCATGCTATTTGGTGTAAATGGGATGCCCTTTTCATTGTCCCTTGATGGTCCCCTCCCTGTGAAGTCTATCCTAGCCTCTGTTTCCCATATAAGACAGAAGATGTCAGGCAGTGGAATAAGGAGTGGCGTGGCAGGAGAGAGGCCTGGCAGTGCCCTGTGGGAGATGGCAGATTTGTGTATGTGAGTCTTGTCCAGATGGCAGCTTAGTGATCTTCCCTGCACTTCTTACCCCTTCTTCTTACCCTCATGCTTCTTTTGGTCATTATGAGCTTCACCACCAATTTCTTAAACAATTCTTCCTTTGACCAGGAGGTCTGATGTCTCTCTTTCAGAACATTTTTGATTTGAGGTGATGAAAGCAAGAAACAGAGGAAGGTTCAGCACTATCCAGTACAGCACTCTGGGGGAAAATTTGAAGGACTAGAAGTGTAAAGTACTAGAATAAGAATTATGTAGAGTGCTGGCATTAAAGGCATGTGAGTATGGGCTGTGGAGATTTGCATTGCATTTTATTTTCATGACACTACTTTATTATTTTGTGGCCCAGCAGACCCATAAGCTCATGCCTGAGTGCTTCATAAAGGAGACTGTTAAGTATGGTTTGAAAAGATTAAAACCAGACAATGTGAAGTAACTTCATAGAAAAATATTGAGTCTAACTGAATTGTCAGTTACCAGTTGCTTCTTCAAAGAAATCTAGTTTTAAATAATGTGCATTTTGCCTGAAACAAATGTAGCAGTAACAGATCCTTTTGGGTTAATGTGTTAATTTCATTTTCAACCATGATCTTCTCCTCAGAAATAGTAAATGATTTGTAAGATAGATGTTTCTGAAATGATGGTCATAAAAGTTGACTTTTAACTATGTTAATGAACCCTATTGAAGAGGCTGGCTCCTCTACAGAAGGCCTCCTCTGCCAGCACCAGGAAATTGCTCCCCCAGGGAGGGTCAATAGTGATTATTAAAATAGAAGAGATCAATTCGAAAATTTGAATCAAATCAATTTGAAATGCTAGTGACTCCCTCATAGGTTTTTTTCCTTTTCCTACAAATGGTCCTATTCATATGCATGGCAAAGTTGGGACAGGAGGAGGGACTTGTCAAAAGTAGTATAATTTGAAAATATATTGTGACTATGAATTTGGGTATGAGACATTTTTGTAATTAATTATGCAATTTATTATTGATAATTATTCCTCTTCTATTTCTGTTTATTTTTGATTGAACTATGAAGCCTGTATATCCCATCCTCCATTGCAGACAAACCCATTTTCCAGTACTTTCTCCTGCCTGAGAGCAGCATGAGGTGCTCTGGTCAGAGATGTGTTGGTGCAGTGGTTGACTGATGGCTGTTACAACCACAAATGCTGTGTAGGAGCTTCTCTACCCTGTCTTTGAGCTGTGTATGGAAAACTTTGCATTTTGTGCAGGCAGCTCCTGGTGCACAGGGCGTGCTGCAATGCACAGGGAGAATCCTGTGGCACTGGAGGCAGCATGGGCTACCTGGGCCCCAGTGCTATCTGGGGACAGCCACTCTTGGCAGGGTAGGCTCAGTAACCTCCATTTGCCTACTACGCTTTAGCAATAAAGAATTAAACTTCTCTGTACAGTTAGACTTCAGTTTTGAATGTGTTTAACCAGTGCAAGAAACAATTGCCAAGGAGAGAAGCTGTGAAAGGCCTTACACCAAAAATGTTTGTTTAAATCACACTCGAAAGTAAAATGACAAAAATGGTTTGCTTATAGCATTGGCGGGTGGTAGTTTAAAAACATCCTGAAGGTAGATCCTGAGAGGGATAAGTCAATATGTCCTGAATCTCATCCACGCTTGAAAACATGAGTCAAATTTAATTACAGACTCTTGGGTGACTGCCTGGTCGGAGAAACCTACCACAGTTAGTGATGGAGCAACTGCCCCCGTGGAAACCATCCAGCAGGAAAAAGAGGACTGAGATGGATTGTTTTGAAACAGTGAACAAATAATGTGGAGCATTAGTGTACTTGACTGGCTGTACAGAAATTCAAGGAGTGATGCAAGGAAGAAAATCAGCAAGAACTATGTGGGAGATCATGAAGATATGGCTGTAGACAAAATCTGCCACAACAGTTCTTGCTAATGAAATAAAAACTTGCTTCATGTTATTTGTGTGGTATGAGAATGGGACAGAAAGATAAGACACAGAAGTGTTCCAGTTTACAATTAAAATAATTCAGCATCTACTGACATCAGAAGTCCTTCAAGTGACTTTACTATGCCTTTAGTCAAAACTTATGTCACTGAGACATACCAGAATGGAGATGACAGAATAATTTGGGTGAGCATCTTAAAAATAAGACACAATGCTCTAGCCATTTGCTGCCCGTGATCACCAGCAAAGGAAGGTCTCTGAAAAGCTCCTGAAATTCCAAACAAAGCATCCCCAAAATGCTGCTGAGCCCAAATTTCTCTTGAAAAGTAGCACTATGCAATGTCATGAGCGCCAAAGCAGCATTCAGAAATGAAAATATGGAAGTGCTTGCATTGCTAAATTGTACATTGTTGCAGGGACTACAAAGCTGTGCCTTGTCTCACAGTCTCTTTGTGAAACTGCAGTTTAAGAGCAAGGCTACAGCTTAAAATAATCTGCTCTCAACATCAAAGTTGTACAATTTTGAGACCTCTGTACTGTTACCCTAATGAGAGGTCAAGTTGTTTAGTGGGATATTTAAATTTTGACTTCTGATATTCATGGGCATGATCCATGGTACGTCCTGCATCCTCGTGCAGTGCTCCAGAGATAAGCAAACCAAGACATCCAACACTTCAGCTTGGGTTATGATGGCTAATGAGCAGGTAATAGCAGCTCAGAGTTTTTAATTAACATGCCTAGACATGACACAATTATTAATCTGAGTGGATAATTTCTGTTTTGGCAAAACAATGGTAACCAGGGCACTATGAGAGAGAAAGGGTTGAGTCATCTGAGGGCAGAAACAGTCACAAGTTTGCATACATTTTGCCATTTGAACATTTTTAATGACTTTTCAAATGCCTGAATCAAAACAGAAAACCTGTAGTTTCCAATCCCTGATGTCAAAGAACTTAGTTGTGTAGTGTTATTCAAAACGCCCCCTCCACCTCCTCTTTTACTGCCTTAGATCTGTGCAAGGCACTGAGGATTCCCATAAGAAATTAAAATATTCAGAGGTGCTGTGTTTGTGCTCACTGAATGTGAGGGCAGTGAGGATGAACCCACTCTGTGGTCCTGCAGGATCTTATTTGCTTCCTGAGCACTGACTAGGAGACCAGAAACCTGCCCTTTGTGTCTGGCTGTAAATTGAAACACGATTCAAAGAACTCAAATAGTGAATTTTTAGAAGGTAGAATTGCAAGTAAAAATTGCTGCTGTACATGAACAAAAGGATTTTTAATAGTTCTCACATCTCTCATAAGTTCATTTTCATTAATCTCAATGAATCTGTGCTGATTAACACTGAGTGCAAATCTGATTCTCCTCTTTCATTCTGCCTCTCAGGAAGAGATTCCCTGTGGAGACACACTGGCTTGCCCTAGAAGCCTCTGTAGCAGCAGACAAGTGGTGATCCCATTGCAATTGTTCTCTAAATGGTGGGAGTTGCTGGGTAAGATATCAGCAGGCATGGAGCAAGTGAGTTACATCCAGAGAAGAAGTGCTGCTGACTTGATCTGTTCAGTAGAGAAGGGAGGTTTTTTGTTAGTTTGGTTGGTTGGTTTTTCTGTTTATGTAATGTTTTTTGTTTGTTTGGGTTTTTTGGTTGTTTTCTTTTTTTTTTTTTTTTTTTCCCAGAGGAAGGGGGATTAAAAAAAACAAGATTCAGGATGTACAGACTAGGAATGAGAGCCTTGACCTTGCAGCACAGGATTGCTGTTCTCGGATAGCAGACCATGATCTTTGTATTGAATCTGCAAGGCAGAGCAACTGTGGTTTGTTAGGCTTGCTCTGTCTGAGCTTTTCTTGACACGTTTGTAGCTTAGTTTAACTTGGTCTAGCTGTGACAGCAGTTCCTCTAATTGACCAGGTGTCTGTGGTTAATTTCTTTGGCTTTTGTGTGTCTTTGTTTTGTACAACCATGGTTCTGAATAGATATTTTAGCAGACAGTTATTCTATAGGTGGAATAAGATATTTATGGCTCTAACACAGCGATGCAGTGCAGAGAAATACAGCCCAGGAGTGATAGCATCAGCCTTGAGAAATGGAAAAATGAGACACAGCACAGAGGAATGCAGGCGAGGGATGATAAGAGATAGGGCCCTGTCCTGGCACTGGAGACCCACAGCTATGAACAGTTCTACAGCTGCCAGATAAGTGCAGATCTGGACAAAACTGGCTGCAGGGGTAACAAAGAACATAAATAAGTAGAATTTTTTGCTGTGAAATGTATGTCTGAGGTGCAGGGAGTCTCTCACAGTACTCTGGACATATCAGTGCAGAGCTACCCTAGAAATGATAGGACAGCTGCACAGCCCACCTCTATGGACCTTCAGTCAGACAAGTGGAGTCCTTGGCAAGGAGGGAGCCCAGTTTTCCTGGGACTGACAGGTGGTACAGACTTAGAGGAAAAATCTCAATGTCTCAAGGTCACATCACACTTTACTGCAAAGATATGCAAAAATAAGGGCACACTACCAGTAGAACTGGCATAACACTGTAGGATGTAGCGTAGTATTTCTGCTTCTGTTGCCAGAAGAACACAGCTGGGAAGCATTAAAGTTGAGAAGAATGCACTTAGTAAGTCACACTTATCCTGTGTAAGCTAAGTGTAAGCATAGGTTTTCAAGCTATAATGTATTAAGTTTCTTATATGATTCTAAGATTGTATAAATACTCTGCAAACATCTCTTAACAGTCCTTCAACATCTGTTTCAAAGGTGTTTCTGTAACTGAATATTCTGTTATTGCTCTTCCTGATTTCCCTCAGCAAAGGAGAAAGATGATGAAATGTGGTTTATCTCTGACTATAGATTTACTCTGCCCATCTAAAAATGTCCAGTACCCATGAGCTACTGCTGCTGGCTGGCCTGTTAGTCTGTGTGATTTACAGCAGATCTACTGTACCACAGTAACAAATGTGTGTTGTCCCTTTCAAGATATGTTTTCTCACTGTTGATAAACAGTCTCCTTGGACTGGACCATTGTCCAAAAAAAAAAAAAAAAAGGAATGATACATACAACAAACCTCATATCTTGATTTCTCATTTAATTGCATTTCATGTTGCTCTAAGAGTGTCCTCTTACTGTAGTAAGACAACCTTAAATGGATGTCAGGAAAAGGCTGGTGTATAGTTAATTTGTGTAGGTGGTTTTCTTTTCACAAATAGATTGTTGTCATGCCCAGTAGTGCAGCAATTTGTATTTGTTTCAAACAGACAGACAAACTTTTGTGCTTGGCTCAGTGCAAGGCAGGACCTGTGGTATTGTAATTCAGAAACTTCTTCCAGAGGATGAGAAACAGCTGTTGATGGAAAACTCCACAGCTCAGGAGTCAAACTCTCTACCCATAGTCCCTAAATGAGAGCAATGCAGCCCTTTAGCGCTTAGAACTGTTGGGGTTTTTGGTGTACATTAGTCCTGCTGTTTCATGGTGGACTAAAGGCAGTCTAATTGCAGAATGTTCTTGTCCCAGCTATCAGTGCATGTTCCCATCACTGCTCTTGTATTGCCCCAAGCCGTGCTTCAGGCGTTCATTCCTCAACTGAGACTTCAGTAAGATTAGTTCCCAGTCAGACCAGCAAGCAAACCAAGCTCAGCCCCAGGTAGTGAAGGCTGAACCTGATGTGGCAGAGCTGCATGGGTCATACAAGGGCACCCATTCAGTGGTGCTGTGCTTTTTGATCACCTTGTTGTGGTCATGGGGCTGCATCGACAGACAGATGTGTCTCTTACATCTGTATTTTCAGGGATGACAGAAAGTGACGGGGGTAGACTCAAAGGATGTGATTCTTCATCACAGCCAGTGGAATGATGGAAACCTTATTTTCTGCAAATTTCTACCTCACAAAGCCTGTTCCCTCTCTTTACAATAACTCAAGATGCCCCATGTTTGCTCCCAAAATTTCACTTTTTAACACTTCGTGAATGTAATGGCACTCTTTTGGTTACTTAGTTGAAAGAATTAATAGAATGCTAAATATTAATACATTAAATGATCTCTGAGAACCTGGTGAGAGCATGGAAGATGGCAATGAATTTCTATGCTGGAACTGCTTCCACTCTAGCCCACTGAAAGAACCTGCAGCTTCTCACACAGTATTTTGAAATCTTTCTCACAGAAAGATTTTGAAGGGTGGTCATATTGCAGAATGGTCGGCATGAACAAATGTCTTCTTAAAAGGAGGAGGTTGGATGAAATGTCTCAAATAAAGCTCAGCTCCATTTTTGTAGTATGCTCTTACTCAAATCAGCTTGAAAGCTTTCCAGCAGTCATGAGTATGATCACATTTTTACTATACATGTTTTACAGTAGCTGACATTGATTTGATATTATGGTTCTATTTTGGTACTTTGTAAAATGAATGCCTTAACTAATTTTTCTCATCCCCACACTAATACAGTGTCCCTATCTGTAATCTGTAGAGGCAGCAGAGGCATACTATCTGCAATTCTAGAAATGCACCCATCAAATTGTTGTGCAGCTCTCGTGCATCATAAGAATATGACATGATGTGAATAATGTGTCTTCCACACTAGATTTATGGGTTGGCATTCTTGTTACATTTCTCTTTCTGTATTGTTCGTATGCTCTCAACTATTTGTAAATGCTTAGGTATAAGTTTTGCAGATGTCAACTGCCCTTTGCTGGCATGTGTCTCAGAACTGAAGTAATTACAAAAAGAAGTTCATTTCAGAATGCACCATGGCTCTAGAGTTATATTTGGAATTCTTGTTTCAAGTTTCAAGGTAATACATTTATCTTCTCACAAAGGTGCAGGAGGGGGGCAAATTAGAACAGGTTCTTTGTTTCCAAGTAAAGGGACAGCAGAAATTAGCTGCAACTAATCCCAGCCTTCAGGGATCAAGGGAAAAGTCTGGAAAAAAGATGTCTTATCTTTTGTGAATAATGACCAGGATGGCAAACACTTAAGCAAACAGAACTGTACACAGGGCCCTAAGGGGATGCACCCGTGAATACTGAGGGAGCTGACTGATTTGTGCACAGAGAAATAATTACTGTAATTAACTTTGTAACTTCCATTTTTAATGGTCAACACAGATGATACTCATAAAATTTAGATCAATGTAATTCCAGTTCATTTCCCTTGCCTGTACAAAGCACATCCAATCCATTCTTTATGGTTTTCCTGGAACACCAGGCTTTCAGCTCGTTATGTTAAGGTACATTGAAAGAGGAATCACCTTACTTGAATATGGAAATTTATAGCAATTTGGAAACTAATTAATAGGCATCATATTACCCTGCCTTGGGGCCAGCAATATCCATCAGAAGGATAGGGCAGGTGCCTGGGAAAGGTATCAGTGTGAGCCATGTAGTTTCTCATGTTGCTGTATTATATCAGAGACCTTGGGTTCTACATCCTCCTCTCATTTTTCAGTCTCATCATTTGCAATCTACAGTAATGTTGCCACTGTAACTTTGGTAAAGTAGCCATTGTTCACACATCTTTGCAGGTATAGCGGCCAGAATTGCTAGTTTTCTATTTTTTTTCTTTTTAACATAATACTGTGTTAAAGGATTAACAGGTTTCCTAACTACATATAATAATTTATGACTAATGCATTGTTTTAGCTTATGTGACAATATACCTTTTTTGTGGTTTCCCAAAAAATAGAGGCATGTAGCATCTCTGATATAAATTCATAGCGGTAAACTTTCAATAGGTATGAATTTTCCCCCAGACTCCCAGTTTTTTTAATTCTCCTTGTTTCTTGGTGTTTTTCTATCTCCATGCACCCCAGTACTTGTTCTTATGTGTCGTATTCTCACTCCGTTAGTGTGATGAAGGCTAAAATGCTTTGATTTGCTATTTATCTTTTTAAATTAAACCTGATGGCCCTTATCACACATTTTACCCCTAAGATATGTGATAATATTTGTTTCCTTTTGACATGGGTAGGCAGGCTTATTAAGGGTGAAAAGGTCCAGGTGAGGGATATAGCCATTCTTTAAAATTTAAAGACAACTTTCTATAAAATGGAAAAATTAAAGGAATCTATAAAATTCCTGTTGTAAGAATGAAGGGCTGCAACAGTTAGTGATTTTTTTTCCCCTAGGAATTCGTTTTGCAAAACCCTATCTGTGAGAAATAGTTTTAAAAAGCTCAGGATTGAAGGTGCTTCCGGTGTGAAGCAGCGGAGTTGACTCTGATCAGTAGAAATCCATTTCTAATCAAAAAACTCATCCTGCTGTCCTGAAAGCAAATTACAAATGAAGAGTGCAGCTCCCTGTCTGAAAAACAGAACTCCACCATTGATCCGTGAAGATCTACCTCCTCATCTTGAACCTACAGCAGTTTTATTTTGTAGTACAGGATTTTATGCCCTTGAAGCAAAATGGAACAAAGGGCAACTGTACAATCAGTTTTCTCTCCTGATATATTGAAAGAACAGCATGGCCTTACTGTGGTGGTTTTGCTGCTTTTAAAAAACGTTACAATTGGTTTCCAGCTCTTCATTCTCTTGCCTCTGTGTTGTCTCCTCTAGAGGGCAATTTAACACAAGCTATACATTTATGAGACTTTTAGGCTGGTAAGTGCTCTGTCGGTGATAAGAGAGGTTGAAGAATTTATTTCCATTTAAAAGGCCTGAACAAGCTAAAACTGGTTTGTGTGGCTGCCTGTCTATAAAAGATTTGCAGGGGGCTGCTTAGACTGTTAAGAGTTCAGAAAGGTATCTGTGCTCCCAGGGTCACATTGGCCTTTTCCAGCCCTGTAGAAGGTCAAACACAGGTTCATGAATGTCCTCATTTTCCAGAAGAGAGTGCCTTCAACACAGGCTTAGGAATGTTATCTGCCTTTTTTTCTGCATTGTTTCCCCCTGCTTCCTTGAAACTTGAAAAATAAAAGAAATGCACTACCAAGCATGAACAAGTAATTGATATTCATGCTGCTGCTGCTCAACTACCCACATGAGGGTCTTAAGGGCATCCTGAGCTCATGGCTGGGCCACTGGGCAAGTGCTCCAGATGCTCTGGGAGTCATTTCTCCTTGTTGAGGTTGCCGCCTGCCTGCCCTTGGGAAGCTGTGTCATCTCTGTGCCTCAGTTTCCATGAGCAAAAAGAGGACGACAAACAGCTGCATCTGATTAAAATGGTGTTTCATAGGGCTCTTCCTGAAAGAGAGGTTCTGTAGTGACCATTGTCATGGGCCCTACAAGAGCAGGAGATGCCAGTCCTCTTAAATGGAAAAAAATCCATAAATACCAGACAATCTGATGACCCTGCCTGCAGAAACAATTTGCAAAAGAAGTACAATAGCCTTGTAGTGTCACTGCATTAACTGGGTTCCACCCTGTTTTTATCTTTATAACAATATGGTTTGTATTTCCATACTCTTTAACCTAAAGTGCCTTGCATGTTTGAAGGGGTAATACACTTTTTTAATCAGATAAAAGATGTACAAATAAAAATAGAGGATGAAGACCTGCTTCTTTCATTGTCTGAGCATAACTGCCTAGACTTTTTACCTCTTTTTCTTGTGCCTAGAATAAATCTCAGCAATAGCAATCTTAATCAGTAATTGATCAAGAGGCCTATTGGTAACAGTTGTAAAATTCAGCTGAAAAAAATGAGAGGAAAGGCAAAGTGCATTGCCTAAAACAGAGAAACTTAAAGTCTAAGGTGTTCCCTTTGTTGGTATGTATTGGAGAGTGACGTCTTTCCGAGGTTTACTGAATTATTAGTGCAGATCATACAGGAACTTCATACTCAGGAATGCTGGGACCTAAATCTGTCTGTCACAGAGGCCTCTTAATATAGCATGGCTTTCTGTGAGGTAGCTCCAAGAACAGTAGACTGGAGCTCATAGGCAGAGGATATGGTGGAGGTGAAGAAAAAATGCAGTGTCTTGAGCTAATCTTTAATTTTTTGAGCAGAGTTCAAGGTCTCCAGAGCAATTAAAATAAACTAGGATTTGTTTAATTTCTGACAGCTACCTTAATCTGCATAAATCTGGCCACTTCAGGGCTGTCCCTTTTGGTTACTCTGGTTATTCTAGCTGCTATATGAGGGATTAAGTAAAGATTTCTATAATTTGAGGGACTTCTATGACACAGGCAGTGTTACTGTGGTTTTTTCAGGATGTTTTTGAAACCCTACTTTTAGAATACGTTGTAATAATACAAGGGTGATCTTTAAAAGCCCCCACTTCTCATGCAGTCAGTAATTGTCAGAGGTACAGGAAAGTTTTTCATCACTGAAATAGGAATTGACCAAACTGACTGGGAAACTGGCACTTTGGAACAATGCCAGCTTCCAAAACCCAGGCACAGCAGCATGAATTATGAAGATGTTTTTTGACTTTCATCTCTTTGGCTTTTAATTAAATACCTCATACCAGGAATAACCAGTTTACAGGAGCTGTTGTATTAAAATCAAACTACCAATCCATGTAATTTGCTGTATTGGATTGGATGTCTGATCTAGCTTTGGCATTGGTGAATACTTGATGCTGCAGTAGGAGAGAGGTCTTCAGTAATACTGATTGAATATAATTCTTTATTTTGGAAATTATGATTTTTCCCTGGTCTTCACATATGACTTACATCCTTGAAAGAGGAAGTTGGATTTTGTCCTTTTGTTTGAATTCCCATACTTAAAAGCCTGGCAGATACTCTGGTCCTGAAAATTCTCCATTGCATTCATGTGGAAATTGATGGGAGTTGCTTGCCATATTGGTTTTGCCAAAACTCATGGTTGGTTTATTTTACATCTAATGTTTTGGGTTTTCCATATCAATTTCCCGTGGAGTATTAAGCTTTCTCTTCTCACAAATTGCTCTAAAGCTGCACCACAGACTTGAGTTCAATGTCAGAGATGTAACAAATTACATAGTTAGCCACAGCCTTGCCTGTCTGAATGCAAATGTTGCATAAGGTTAATAGTATGAATTTCCGCTTGAATATCAGTGGAAAGCACTGTGAGTTTCACAATGTGTCCGTTTGCAAATGTTGCTATGCTAAATGGAACTGGGCTCCTTTTTTTTTGGTAGAACATAGCAAGAATTCGGAGTTGCAGAGCTAATTTTATCTAACAATAGACTTGTATTCTTAGAAATAAAACTGAGTTAATTTTAAGTCTGACTCAATGAAAGTGTCCAGACGTCTACATAGCCCACAATCTGTGCAACACCATTGCGAACTTTTAAAAGTTTTGCTATGTTTGTGGTCTCCAGCAGAAGCTTACTAGGTTTTATGAGACACCTTTCTCTCAAATTAGCCACTGTGGCATATGCCTGGCTTCATCAGTCCATTGCTCCACAGAAAGGGAAACATAATACCTTCTGTCAGTGTGTACCCTGCAGCTCTTCTAGGGGGCATTGCTTGGGGTGCCTGGGTCACAGATAGTTTGCATTTTTTTTCTTTTAATGAGTAGGGAAAAAATCCCATCATTGCATTGATGTCCTTGAAGAGAAACTACTGACATATTTTTATGTGAGTCACTATGGCACTTTTGTGAAGCAACACAATTCTACTGAATTTAAATGAGTTTAATAATTAGCAATTTAATGGGGAACATTTTAACAGTGATATACTCCATAAATGCTTGTAGCATTTTAACAGGGTTATGTGCCATAAATGCTTGATTTTATATTTCATTACTTTATAACTTGTGAAATACCAGAATTCCAGAACTTGGAGTTAAAAATTGTCAGCTCAGTGGGTGTGTGCCCTATTGTATATATGACATCCATGCTTTGCCCAAGATAATACAGTATACATTTGCATGCATGCATGGCCTATAATTGTCATATCCCTTTATTAAATAATGCCAGTTTTCCCAGTTCTCTAAATAAATTGATACATCCTTTCTGAAGTACCTTGACTAATGGCTGTGTCCATCACCATTTGCACATTTAAAAAATAAAAAAAATAGAATCTTTCTAGGTCCAGTGTGACTTTTGAGACAGCATATCTATTTATCATAATAACTGAGAATTCTTTGATTTTTCTACTGCTCAGCCAAGAATCAAATTTGAAAGTGTCAATTCAAGAATTTATTGCTATTCACTGAAGCACTCTGGTCTGTGTTTTACTTAATGCAGGACTAATTTTGGAGGCAGAATAACCTGAAGCTGATTCCACCTTTAAACTGAGCAATGATGTTAGCTGCAATTTTATACACTCACATTCTAGTATACTTTTCTATACAAAATTACCTTTGGCCTCAGATCAAGAAATGAGATGGATAAGCAAAATATTTAAGTGCTCTGCTGCATTAGTGCCTAAAAAGCATAGCCACTGCTGACATAACACCATTGACCTCAGTGGGGCATTTTACTGGCACGTGGGCCAAACTATGTGGTCTACTTTGGCTATTCCTTGGTTATAGAGGGGAAAGATGCCAGTTTTCAATATCCTGTCATATGTGCTGTCATTTTCAAATACTCTGGCATTGCCTGATAAAAATAGTACCTACAGTTTTGTACCTCTGACACATGAATGCGAAACCTGCAAATTGATGAAGTAGCCTGACCTTGTGAAGAGATGACGTGTTAAAACTAAGTGGGAATGCAAGAAATAATACCCTCAAAGCACTACTTGGTGGATTATGTATTCATCTTCCTTGAATTAAATGCCTAGCACCTGAAAGGATATGGGTGTGCTCTTTGTTTTCTGAGTTCTCCAACTAAATAGCTGGTTTAAAACTTCTGATCTTGACTGCTGCTTAAGATGTTTTGTCCCAGTAGGAAAATGCCACCATGCAGAACAATCTCTTCCCACGTTGCCAGGAGCATCTTGAAGGGGGTGGACCAAGGGTGTGTGGCTCAGTTGGAAGCAATGCTGCCACCTGAATGGCACCTGAAGTGTTGGGAGGAGCAATGTGGTGATGCATAAACAGGGATCAATGCAACTTTAGTCAGGGTAGGAATGAAAAGTCCCGAATAAATGTGTGTATGTATATATATATGTGTAGCTAAGAGCTTGCACTGTTACCTAAAGTGCCTGGAAGCACCACCAGTTAGCCAAGCTGCCCAGACCTTGCCTTCTATCACTGTACAGCACCTGCTTGTGTTTAGTGCTTTTGGACAGTTTAAGTCAACATATCTTTGATGTGTGGGGGGAAAGTAATTCTGCAAACAGCAGATGATTACTTTTCTTTGAAAAGCTCTGATGCCTTTATAATTTGAGGTTAAGGCATCACATCTGCTAAAGAGAACCCTTTATGCCAGGTGTGAACTTTGCATTTTCCCATTAATATGTGTTCAAGTTTGATTAAGTTTTCACCATTTGCTTCTGCTTATTAAATGTTAATCACAGCTTAGACTTCCATAAATCTCTGCAGTTTCCATGTACACAAAGCAGAGCAGCTGCCTTGCCTCCTTCCCCTCCTAGACCCCCAGAGAGTGATGGAAAATGGGAGGAGAGCTGTCTTTCCTACATCCTTACAGATCTCCAGGTGTTTTTTCCTGCAATGTGCATAGAGAAGCTACCTTATTTAAATATAGAGCCAAGAAATTCACTTGGCTCTCAGGAAAAGGGAGAAAAGGCAGTTAGCAGGAATGATTTCAGAGACAGAAAATCTATGATTGGGATTTGAAGAAGAGAAGAGAGAGAGGAACCGTAATGAAAAACAGTGAGTGGAGAGGAACCAGGGACCAGTAATGAAAAACAGTGAGTGGAGAGGAAAAAGAAAAAGAGATGGATCTTAAGAGGAACTGCAGTGTGGAGGGTAGAACTTGATGCTAGAAGGGAACAGCCCTCTCTGAGGGTATTGAAACCTGGGGCAAGATTCAGTGGCAAGTAATGATGCCTAATTTAGCTATCTACATGTAGAACCCTACGCAGGTAACAGATTTTTAAGCCCTCATTATAGTCAACATTGCAGATTGCCTTTCTGTCACAACAGCTGGGACCACACACCAGGCGCTCACAGCTTTCAATGCCTGTGAAAGGGACAGCTGAACTTAACCCTGGTTGGGACAGTCTTGTGTCAGCTTGTTAAATTCCTCTGAAGAATGACATGATGTAGCTACTTCTAACTGCAGAAACTGACCCTAGGTGTCCTCTCTAGTCCAACACACCCGAATTCTTGAGCCAAAGTAGTAAAAAAAATATCTTTAGTTGTGAATAACTCTTCATTACCTTTATACAATTGCTTATAGGAAATACATTTGGCCTCTGTCTTGATCAGTATTTATCTTTACATCTGACCCATAGCAGTCCAATACAGCCTTGTGGTATGTCATAAAAATGGGATAGGTGTTTGTGGTGTGTCATAATGCTAAAAGGACAAGGAGGACAGAATTAACTTTTACAGATTCCTGTTGTGTAGGTAGTCAATTAAAATTTCTGTCCCACATGTACAAAACTACGTAAAGTATTTAATAACAGCAACTAGAAATTTAGGCTGTAGCATGTACTGGGTTTACGTAAGAACACATATTCTACAGACAGTTAAAAGCATATCTAATTTCCTTAGTGATTCCTCTAGGTTAGCATATACAAACCCCTGGCTATCAGTGAAATCAAGTGTGATATTGTTGTATATTGTTATGATTGTGTTTATAGTTGCTTTTGAATACTAACTTGTATCTAAACTGAATTTAATTTTTCTTCCTTACTTTATCACACATTTTTTTGGTACCTCTTTTTAGTAAGAAAAAAATAGATACTGATCTAATCTGGGTATCCACATAGATTGTAGTTTAAAGGTTATCAGAGCTTTACCTAAGTTACCAGCATAATTTGGAGGCAGTTAGCTGGGTATCTTGCTATTTACTGATTGAACAGGTAATTCTAAGTGTGAGGTCTTTCTGAAACAAGGAATTTATTTGAGACACTCGCTCTCAAGTTAAGTGCCAAGCTCTGAGAAGGCATAATTTTCTGAATTCCCTGAGTTTTCTAATGCTTACTGTTGCTACAGAAACAATGGATAATTTCATTACCCAGGCTGTGTTTCAGATTGAACCCTTCAACAGTGCTTGGAGTGTTCTAGGAAAAGACAATATTTCTTGACAATTTTCTGGGGGAAAAATGTTAAATTACTTTTTTTACATGTCAATGTTCATATACTGCCTATGTTCATCATGACAGAAGGAATGACTAGAGGATGATGAATAGGGAAATACTTTGATACCTACTTTGCCATACAAGTTTTTCTTGGTTCTTTGGGGACCTTTTCCTGATCATTCTTTTCTACACAGGTATCCTAGAAATGCTTTCAAGTCAAAATCTCAATAAATACTTAGTACAATGAAAGGAGAGGATACTATCTGTACAAGGAGGCTGGTCTTGTCATGGCTGTGTATTAGAATATTTCTGTCCTGCCCTATGCTGGATATGTCAGCTGGAGTCCCCAGGACACATATAGGGGATCTTTGGCCAAGGCATTGAGGTGAGAGGTAGAAGAACATGCAGAAAGATCTTTGTGTAGAATAAACAGGGAAATAAACCAGGAGCTGCCAGAGAAGTTCCACAGCTCATTCGCAGTGCAAATCGTTCCTTGCTAAATTCATCCCAAGTTTTCAGCTCTTCAGTTAGAAATACAGCTGCTCTGCAGCCACATCCTTTTTGCTGCTTGAGATCTTAAAGGTGCCCATCATACCCTCTTCAGTCATCTCCTCTCCAAGCAGAAGGATCTGCATGTGTTCTGTTTCCTTATACAGGACAATCATCCCTTAATCATTCCCTGTTCATGTTTTCAGTTGAGTAGAGCAACACAAATTACAGTAAAGAAGACATGGATGCAGAGAGACTTTCGTAGTGCTTTTGCTTTGTTCTTTGTTCCTTTTCTAACAGTCATTGACACCTAATTTATACCAAAACTGTTTGTGGAAATTATGTTTTATTAATACCCACTATAACAGTGAGATTTTCTTTTTAAGAGATTACAGTCAAGAGCCTATCCCTTTGATTGTAAAGCTGGATTTGTTTACAATACTCTTAATACATTTACTGAATTTTACCTGCCCATTTTTATCATTCTACAAGGTCCTTCTACAGGTTTTTAACTATCCTGAAAGCTTACCACCAGCAAATGCTTTAATTTTCCTTTTCATCCTCTTCTCAAGATCATTTAGGGAGATATTGAACAGCACAAGCCGGAGCAGAGATCCATGTGGTGCTTCATTTACAATCCCTCTCACTATGAAAATTGCTCATTTCAACCACATTCCCTCTCTTTAACCAGTTCTTCATTTATGTGATGGCATTTCTTCTTATCCAATAGCAATTTTGTTTACTTGAGTCAACAAAAAAAGTTATTAGGGAGAAATGCATTAGCTAATTATTAAATCATTTTACATTCACCTCTGTCTCTGGATGTTGCCAACATTTTTCATTTTCAGAAGCATTCATCTGTCTCTCACTGCCTCGTTAGTGCTTTTTCAGTTCTCACTTTCAGATGCCTTATATTCATAGGCCTTAGAATGATTCTCATAAATCTTTGGAGTTGTTGGGAGCCAGACAGAATTCTCTCTTCATCAAGCTATTAATAGCAGTGAAAGACATACACTGTCCATCTTGCTGATATTTATGCCTATTAACTGCTAGAATCCCTCGGTCTTTTCATCAGTATAGAAACAAATCATTGGATTTACTTTCACTAAAGTGTCAGAACTGCTGTTGGTTTCTCACTTCCAAAATTGCTACCCCTCTTACAGTATTTGATACAGATTGCATCACATATTCCATTTGCCATATTCCAGAGATTAATATCCAGTGATGTTACCACTGAGACTGACCCATTTCCTATAACTTCATCCAGAAGTAAGGGATTTTAAGTGCCTGTCTCTGATTTAATTTAGCTAAGATTAGATTTCACACATAGGTGCCATTTTAATATCCTCTTTTTAAAAACTCAGATGCATAGTTAACCCTAACTGGTTTAGTATGGATTTCAAATATCTCTAAGACAGAGCAGCTGAATCTGGGATGAAAGGGGTGAGGAGAAGGTTACTACCTCCCTAGGGAGCAGTGGGACATGCTTATGGAGAGAACAACCCATGACAAGAATTCTTTCAAGAAAAGGAAAAGAAGGAAGTGCAGAGGCTGAGGCTGTGACAGATGCAGGGATACTGGGGGTAAAGAACCAAGAGGCCATTCCTGGTTAGGCAATTTGGGTATAGATACCCTACTTCCAGGAAGCAGAAGAGCACTTTGCCTTGTGGATGTGATCTGTAGTCTACCAATTGTCTTGGAGGGCAGAAAGAGGTCCCTGCCTGCCCTATTTAGTACTCCAGGTGTTGCCTGTCTCAGTGGTGACAGAGAAAATGCCTTGATTTGGGCAGTTTTCTGCAATTTAGAAAATTCTTTACTTGACTTAAAAAAAACCCAAACCCTGGAAACAGAGGCTGCCTTGCAAAGACATAGTGGATGGGGGAAAGAGTATTTTATAACCTTTTTTACTTCTATTCAGCCAGATTTAGGATTATGGGTTTTCTCTGCAGAAGAAGCTGAGAATATGCATTTATACTCCAATGAAACCTGATTTCCCCAAGTTTAAAATCTTTATACTCTCATTTGGAGAGTTTATTTTGGAAATATATGCTTCAAAGCTCTGTCTAGCTTGCTCTCCTGATGCAAGAAATTATGCATCCATTTAAACATCTGAGTTTCTCTCTACAGCAATGCTTTCTGCATAATCAGCTTGGTCTATGTTTGCAGCTTCTTTTTCAATGAGAGCATTTCAAGCTCTCATTTTCTTAGTCTAGATTTTAATGAATTGACCTCTGAGTATTTTTACACCAATATAGGATATGCTGGTTTTCACTACTTATGCAGATTTGCACAGTTCTGCACCGTAATTGTTTTGATATGAATATGAATTACACAGCAGTTGACCTTGGGCTCTGCTTAGTCTGTGCTGACTGACAGGCCTGTGCTTTGTCCTCTGCATAAATACCAAATCACATCACTTCTTGTCTGGGTCTTTGTACAAAAATATGCTTTCCCTGGGGACCTATTTGCATTGATTCCAATAGTCAGGATACTTATCACCTTTCTGTGCTGGTTACACGCCCTTTGCTCTCATCATAGGTTGTACAGTGACCTCCATGCCTTCCAGCTTGCTCCTTATATGTTATCTGCATGCCTTCTGCTTTCTGTGCCATGATACTTCTTGAGAATTTGGCAGCTCTGAAACCTTTCTTTCGTAACTCCCCACTCCCAGGGCTGATTCAGCAGATTTCACTTGCTGCAGGGACCAGTTTGGAGGTGTGTGATTTAGAGATATGGAATGGGACTGAAAGGAGAGAGCTAAGGGATCTGCACTGGCCTCAGGTGTCATCTGTGCCCCCCTGAAACTCAACCGCTCTTGCAGCCCAAAGGAGAATGACAGCCTTCCCAAAGTGACCCTTGGAGCTGCTCCAGTGAGTGGCAATACCACACATAGGATGTGTGTTTAGGTCAGTCCTTGGGGCTACTGTGTATTCTACTGGGAGGCCAAGGTGGGCCTTGGCACCTCACATTGCGCGTTACTGATGGAGGGAGACGGTGACTCCCACCCACCTTCCACAGAAAGTCTAGTGTGGAACTCCCCAGACCACCAACACAAGCAACAAAAGGAGGCATGGAGGCAACTCCCAGCTATGAGGGGAACCAGAGGAGCGATCCATAGCATCCCAGCTGGAGCTGAGCACGCCCGCTCCCCTGCTGGCTCGCAGCCTCCTGGCCAGCCCTGCCACTGTCTCGTAGGTGCCAGGTTGTTTGCTGCTGTTCGTTTGGCAAGCTCAAGTCCCAAACAGAAGGATGCTTATGGCCTAGACCATACTATTGCAGCAAAGCTGGTCACTTGAAAGGCTTTGTCGGGACATGGACAAGTGCAGTGTGCAGAAGGGAGCTGCAGCTGAAGAGATACTATAGCCAAGTAGGATAAAGCTGCAGCCCCATCATTTCAACTCTCCTGTGATTTGCAGGGGCTGCTTTCTATGATAGCAGCTGATAAATTCTTCAGTGTCAGTAGAACATAAATCCCTTCTGAGCTGAGCTGAGTTTTGACAAATTTGTGATCAGAGCTGAGATTAGCCTGCTGTGACCATGTATGTGTGTTGTGGTGCTTTTGCTTTGCTTTGGATGGAATTACACGACCCCGAAGCAAAATTTTGTAGATGAAATTCCATGCTCTGCTGCAACCTTGTAGATTCATGTTTATTCATTTAAAATTTGTCTTCTCAAAAGTAATTTTCTTCTAAAATTGTTAATGTATCCTGATAGCTGTTGGGAATTTAATGCTGTCATTTTCCTTGGCTTGCTGTGAGGCTTGTGTGTCACCTATAATTTATACAATATGGTGCTTAAAAGGTCTAAGTGCTGTTTTATTATTACAGGGAGCTTGGAGAAACAATATGGCTGGGAAAATTAGCTATAGATAGCCTCTAGAGATTTATGCATCTCAAGGATTTTGTGATCTCCTTTAGATGAGATTCATTAATAGTGTCACATGTAGTTATACCTCCAGCTCTGCCTGCCAATCCTGAACTGTGCTGTCAGAGAAAAGTTGCAGTGCTCAGAGCCCAGTGTTGCTGGAAAAGTCAATGAATCCCATCCTACACTGGCCAAGCCTGCTCAAAGAGTCCACTGCCATTGCAGGTTTGCCAGTGAAATGTGGGAAGGAAAGCACTTGCAAGAACTGTAGTTCAAGGAGACTCCAGTGCGGTTTAGTTTATTCCAGGCGCTGCTTTTTCCAAAGAGGGCAGTACTGTTCCAATTTAACCATATCTGTTCCAGCAGCTGTACCTGGAGGGACTTTGGTGCTCTGTCTCCTGGAAAACAGTGTATGTTTATAACTTGTACCAGTAAAGGATGAAATAAATGCAGCCAAGATTTTTGCCAGCAGCAATACCACCTAAAAATCTGGAAGACCTCTTTATAAAAACAAGGAAATATATGTCACTTGGTAAATAACAAAAAGAAAAATCAAAGTTAAGCAGAATTCATGAAAAATCCAACAAAAAAACCAGGAGAAGTTGAAAAATTTTTTTTTTTTTAAATATAGTGGCTAAATGACCAGGCAAAGAAAACATTTGCCTTGACATCTACCAAAGTCAGTGGTCTTTTACTCTTTTGCTTCCTAGATGCTTCCAAGAAAAATGTGTTCTGCTGTTGTTGCCTTGAGCTACTGGATGTCTCAGAGGGACAAGGCCACATTTCTAGAGAAGTTTTTCACTAGAGTACTCACAGACTCATAGAATCACAGAGTAGGCTGGCTTGGAAGGGGCCCGGCAGGATCATCAGGTCCAACTCCTGGCCCTGCACAGGACACCTGAGGGGTCACACCCTCTGCCTGAGAGCATTGTCCAAATGCTTCTGGAACTCTGTCAGGCTTGGTGCTGTGACCACTTCCTATTGGAGGAGCCTGTTCTAGTGCCCAGCCATCCTGGGGTGAAAAACTTTCTCCTGTTATCCAACCTAAACCTCCCCTGACACAGCTTCAGGCCTTTAAGGTCCCTTCCAACCCAAACCATTCTATGACTCTATGATTGCGAACAAACAGCTCTCCTGAGAGCAGGATGTTTGCATTTAGGTTATAATAAAAGTAAAATATGCAGAAGTTTCAAGCATATTAAACAATTAAAATTGAAAACAAATAAAACTATTCTAAAAGTATGTTGTTCCATAGGGAGAAGCCAATACTTAATATATTGCTATAACATTAACTCAGCCAGACACACAACAGGAAACAGTCATTTAACTCTGGAGTCAGCAACAGTAAGTCATTAGTGTTTTCAGCTTAAGGCAAATAGGAGCACTGAGATGAAACCCTTAGTGCTCAGAGGGGACAAGTTAGGAGAACAAGAAGGAATGAGTTAGTGGGACAAACTGAGGGCATGGCAAGGCTTGAGACGCTCCATTGTGCAATTCACACAGGTAACTTCTGTAATATTGTATTTATATTGCAACAGACAGTGTAAAGGTGCTGAACTGAGTCACATAACCCAGGTCACAGTTAGAAGAAAGCTGTGTTCCAGTCACATGGTCAGCCCTTGCTGATGTGGCTCTAGCTTCCTTCAGTACACTTTGTTGTATGTTGTGGGAGCCTGCCCCATGCAATGAGGACAAGCTGCCTGAGATCAGCTGAAGATCAGCTCTCCTCGAGTTCCCCAGGCACAGAAGTTGCCACATCTGCCCAGTTAAACATGCTCTCACCAGAGGGAATAGCTTATATGTTGCATGTGGATGTTTTACAATTGCAACTTGAGCGTCCATTTCTTAGGGAAATACGCAGGAAGGGGCAGAAGGGTCTTTTGATATCCAAAGCATAAATCAAATCACCCTCACAGGCTGGAGGCTAAATCAGGGGCCTTGGAAGTTTGGAAGGGTACACATGCATATGCACATAAACAACTTTTGCTTGAATTTGTGTCAGGATATCCCAAGCACAGAGCACAGACTAGGCCTGTACCATTTAACAGGGAAGAACCATAAGCTAGGAAGCACCATAAGCTGTGAAGACTGCAGTATTAGGAGCCTCAGCAGTTCCCCAGAGGGATTCTGCACAGTCAAGGAGACTGCAATGACGAGGTCTTCCAGACACAGAGCACCTTGAATGTTTACACTGAGCTTCTGTAGGGTTCCTACAGTTCAAAGTCCTTTGTAAAATAGCTTTTATCTTTACGTGCCTAGACCCTCTCCACTCCAATCTTTTTGAAGAAAGGAATTGTGGAAGCTCAGGAATTGGGAAAGGAATTGGGTGCCGTGCTTAAAGTTCCAGAAGAATCATTATCTAGCTCCATATAACCTAGATGAATGGATGAGACATCATCCATTTCGTATGCGTGTTGTATTCAGTGCTCATGAGCCTGGTGTATAAGCGATGCAAAAACCCTCCCAAACCCCAAGAAATTTGTGTTACAAATTCCAACTATACCAACCAGAAGTCATGACACTTTTTCCACAGCTTTCACCTGTTCCTGGTAACTTGGCCATCTCAGGGTACTGAGCAATGTGTTGGAGATCACAGATGGCAGGGAGATCACAGACAGGGAGTTGTGCAATATACCCTGATTTTTAACCAGTGGTGAGGAAATAGGTTGTGGCTAATTGGTGTGCAGAAAGGACTGAAGGGTTCAGTGAGTAGCTGAGGCATTGCCTTCAGAGAAGTTAATCTGTTCCAATCCATCAAAAAGCAGCAAAACAGCTGAAGTATAAAATGACCAGGCAAGGAATTAATTTGCTTGAATGCATGGAAGAATTTGTGTCTATATGATATATTCAGACATAAGCTCAAGGATTTACAACATACATAATTAACTGGTATAGCAGAGAGGTGAATCTTAAATGGCCTCTCAGTATCAATAAAACATACTGGAAATAAAAGATGAATTTTCCTAGATGGGGCTAGTATATAATTTCATCATCTTCCTGCTGAAATCTATGTTTTTAAACCAAGGAGCTGATCCAATCCCTTACATTTATGGAAGGGCTCATACTGACTTCAGTGGGCTTTGGATCAGGCTTCTGACAAATATCACATGAATTTTCTAATGCCCTGAAAGTGCTTTAAAACACATAAACTTTGGGAATTTTTTCAGTTAGGGAATTGTCTGCCTTAATTTTTCAAAATTCATGGAAGTCCACAATAGAGCTTTGGGGTAATATACAAAAAGCTCATCAAAGATCTACTTGTTTCAGTCTAAAATAATTAGTAAGGCTTATAATTAGTAAGGCTAATGATTAGTAGGGAGTGCAAAATCAGCTAGTTTTCCTTATTCCTTGCCAACAACTAGACAGTGCCTACATGGAAATTTTCTTTCTTCTGCCTTAATGGTCAGAGAACTTTAGGAGTCAAAATTATAGTCAAAATTATCTGAACACTATTGTGCCCCAAAGTGAAATGAAATAACATGTCAAGAGTTTAAAATTGCCAGCTGATGTGAAGCTGCAGTTGGAACATAAAGAAATTCTGTGATTAGAAAACACCTCCTCTCTCTCACTCTATCTCTCTCTCTTTTTTTTTTTTTTTAATTTAAAGAAATCACATCAATCAGGAGGAACAGAAAATTCTTTCAATGGGCTGTTTGTCATCTGAGAGTGAATTACTGAAACAGCTGTTTTGCAGGATGCCATTTATTACGTGCTGCTTTGAACTGATGTGCCACTCACAATTGCTTCTATCCTATGCTCATGCTTCATAAAGAGCAGGAACCTGCTAGTGCTAAACATCCTGATCTCACATTGTTATTAAAATTATATCTGGAATAGACCTGGCCTTTTATATTTTAAGTTTTTGTGTTGTCATGGACATATTTCCCCAAAAAGACAAGCATAACTGACATATCAAAAGAAATTTGTTTCCAGGAGAGCAACATTTTGCAACTGAAAATGATGCAGGCCAAAATTTGTCACCTCATATAGCAGATATAGCAGTTCTTCCCTGCAATTTATTGGCATGGGTTACAGCAGGGCCGGTTTTGCCCTACTTGGAAAGCACTCTTTTTATGTGAGCAGAATACAGATGATCTCTTCACTCTTTATTTTGTACATATTTTCAGTGCTTCCTGTAGTCAGCAGAATGACTAAAATTGCTGGAAACTCCCCTTGAACCTCTCTCTCTCTCTCTCTC
>VXBQ01006423.1:142989-156825 GCA_013400175.1 Phainopepla nitens | reverse complement strand
GACATAGTATTCCAGGAGTGACTTTATGGGATTCAGACACAAACACTAAAGCATTTATCTGCTCCCATTGTTGAAAACTTTGCAGATCCATAGTCTTTCTCCAATCTGTCCCTATCTGTAGGCATGGGATGAGTTTTAGGTCTATGGATTTGCCTCTGTTAAATTGCATTTCTTTGTATGCCCAGGTGCACAAAATGATTGTGATCACCCCCTCTCTCAGTAATTGTCTTCTAGATTATTTAGCTCTCCCTAATATTTATGTCATCTACTGTCTCTATTGGTATAGTGTTTAATTTTTCTTTCACGTCATTAATACATAGAATAACCAGGGTTTTTTTACAAAAAGAGTAGCAGGAAGGGCTTCTAGAGTTATGTTATCCTGAAAAGGAAGGTCAAAGAAGCTGACCTATCAAATAAAAAAGTCCAGGAAACTGGTAACAAAGGATGAGGAAAAGGTTGAGATACTCAACAGATCTTTTTACCTCGGTCTTTAATGGCAACCTCTCTTCCCACACCTCTTAGGTGGATGGACAGCAGGATGGAGACTGAGGGAACAAAAGTAAATTTTAGTTAAAAATGAGATTCTGAGCCATCTGGGGAACCTGAAGCCTAAACCTATGGGACCTTAGGAGAAGCATTCCAAAATCCTGAGGGAATTGGTTGATGTAGTTGCCAAACCACTCTCCGTGATATTTGAAAGGTCACAGAAGTCCAGGGAACACAAAAAGGGAAAACATTGTACCCATCTTTAAAAAGAGTAGAAAGGAGGACCCTGGGAACTGTCNAAAGGAGGACTCTGGGAACTACTAGCCTGTCAGCTTCTCCTTGTGCCTGAGAAAATAGATCCTCCTAGAAGCTGAGGTAAGGCACATTGGAGGAGAAGGAGGGGGTTCAAGACAGCATGGCTTCAGCAAGGGCATTCAGAGGGTAGTGATCAATGGCTTGGAGTTCTGATGGACATCAGTGACAAGGGGTGTTCCTCAAGGGTCACTACTGAGACCACTGTTATTTAATAACTTTATTAATGACATAGACAAATGGATCNCTTCCTTAATGACAAAGAAAAAGGATTAAGTGCACCCTCAGTAACTCTGTAGATGACACAAAGCTGAGTGGTGCTATTGACACACCTGAAGGACAGGATGCCATCCAGAGGCACCTAGACAAGCTCAAGAACTGGACCCATGGGAATCTCATGAGGTTTAACAAGACTAAGGCCAAGGTGCTGGACCTGGATCAAAGCAACCCCTGGCATCAGGACAGGCTGGGGGATGAATAGATGAAGATCAACCCTGTGAAAAGGACTTGGGGGTAATGAGGAATGAAAAGATGGACATGACCCAGCCATGAGCACTCACAGCCCAGGAAGCCAAATGTGTCCTGGGCTAAATCCAAAGAAACGTGGCCAGCAGAGACAGGGAGGGGATTCTGCCCCTCTGCTGTGCTCTGCTGTGCTCTGCTATGGTGAGAACCCCACCTGGAACCCTGCATCCATCTCTAGGGTCCCAGCATAGGAAGGATATCAACCTGTTGGAGAGGGTCCAGAGAAGGGTCACTAAGATAATTAGAGTGGTTGAGAAACCTCCTGTGAGAAAAGGCTGAGACAGTGGTTTTTTTCCCAGCTTGGGGGAGACTTTGGGTTGATGTTATTGTGACCTGCCAATACCTGAAGGGAGCCTACAAGAAAGATGGAGAGAGACTTTTTACAAGAACATGTAGTGACAGGTCAAGGGGGAACTGATTCAAACTGAGAGTAGGCTTTGGTTAGATATTAGACAAAACTCTGCTGTGAGGGTGGCACAGGAACAGGTTTTCCAAATAAGTTGCGGATGCCCCATCCCTATGAGTGTTTAAGGCTAAGCTGGATGGAGCTTTGTGCAACCTGGTCTACTGGAAGATGTCCCTGCAATATGGCAGAGGGTGGGGGCAAGGGATTAGAACTACATGATCTTTAAGGTCACTCCCAACCCAAATAATTTTTCCATTCAGGAATTCTATGATTCCATGAATAATGTGGGTTATATTGATTTCAGGTTGTTCTGATTTCTTAATCAAAATGTAATGCAGTATCAGATCAGGTGTTTTACAGGACTATGACCTTTAAAAATCAAACCCGCAACTCCAGCAGAAGACATATCATGGTACGTTTACAGGTATCTTTGTAATAAGCTTATGCTGATTGTACTATAGGCCACTACTCTGAATTCCCACAACAATGATTTCCACATGTATAAGTGACCCTGAATATCGTAATTGATTTTTTTTGCTAGCATGCAAAAGGAAAGCTGAGAAGAATGTATTTCCCACAGGTATCATTCCACACGGTGCACGTACCTTTCCCCCTCATTAGTAACTCTCTTGCACAAGGTCTTAGGAAGCATGTTTTTAAACAACCTACAATTCAGCCCACAGGGACTTGGGAAGGAGACTGAAGGGGGCTGATAAGTAAAATAGCTAGGTGTCTATGTGTTAGTATTTATATGTACATATTAATGCTTTCAGATTAGAGGTGTTTTTTAAAGAAAAAAAATCTAGATTTCTTTTTTTAAACACAAGATACCTTGAATAAATTTTTTGATATCCAGATAAATTTGGGGGCTGATCTTTTCGAATTCATGGGTAAGTCTGGCAGGGTAACCTTGTCGTTTTGTAGGACAGTAGAATATTATCAACACAAAAAGGGTGTTTTCATAGCAACATGATGTACAACCTGCTACATTCAGGGAACAATTTACAATAATCAAAGTCAGTTAAGGTTTGTATTTTCCATATAACCTTTCGTGAAGGAATGATAGTAAGAATGTTACACTCAAAAACAAGGGCACAGTTAAGACATGCATTTTCAGTTCTGAACAGGATTAATTTTAATGATAATTCCGCTTGCCTACACAGTGTTCTTAGATGTGAAAAAACCCCATGGGATTAGGCCAAATATTGTCATGGTAACTGAAAGAGAGGGAAATAATTCTAAAACAGTTTCCAATAAGCAAGAGTAGCTACCATTACACCAGTAGCCTTCAGTAGAATGTGACATCTGTTTTTCATTTGTTGTTTCTAGGCTAGAAGAAAAGCAGGATAATTGGAAATAGTAGAGTACTCTGGGAACATATTGAATGAAAAGGCTCTTAGTGCTTTTTAAATATTGGTCCATTTATCTTTAAAAACCTCTAGCATGTACCTTCTTTGATTTAGAAATTGGACAAGTTAGTTGGAAAATTTTCTGGACTCAAATATGCTCAAGCAGTGAAAGATCAAAGCAAGTTTCTTGCTTTTATAGGGACTACCATTTCAACTGACAAGTGGACATTTATTTTTGAAAACTGAGAACAAAGAAGAGAAAAAAAAATAGGAGAGAATATTAGAAACTTAAAGCTTACCTGGTGTTTCCTAAACCAGAATTCTGGGAGGATAATACTATATGAAAGATTTGTTGATACAGTCTTTGAGAAATAAAATCTAGTTAAATTTCATACACTTGTCACCTCCGCAGCTTCTTCAAATCTCATGTTTCAAGGTCTGATAAGGGTCAGTAAAAGGGATGTTGCTTCACTCACTTGTAATTTTTTGTAAAAAGGTCATGGCTCCAAAAACATTTAAGTCAAGAACCAATAAGAGTCATAAATGAGCACCTCTCAGTTTCTAAGATTAAATCAAACCAAAATGCCCCCAAAAACCCATGCCAACAATATATCAGCAAGGCAAAAAACCTCACAGATCAATTCCAAAATGATTTAAACTAAAAGGTAATTGCAAAATGGCTTATTTCATGTACAGTGTGCTACTTGTGCTCTTTTCTATCTTCATACTGACAAAAATGTAGCTATAAGTTATTGTTAGCATCAATTTTTCCACTCCTATTCATTCAGGTAATTTCTGGGGCAACACTAGGATGGCCCAATAACTATAGATAATGTGCTAGATGCAGTTTCCAATTTGAAACCCTACTGTTGGAGCACTTTTCCAAAAAGGGCCTAAGATTCAAAATAATTTTATTTCAGGCTGCACTCTGTATTTGAAATTATATGCTGACATTGTCTCATGCATAGTTTGGCACCTGATTTTAGTGTTACAATAGTGCATCCTGATATCTTTGACCTTGCCTACTGCTGAGTTGTGCAGTGACATGACTCATGTCTTTTGAATTCCCTGGTCCAGGATCAGGTTGCTCATGTGTGTAATCCATGCTGTTCCCAGATATTCTCCGGGTAGGGATGATAGGGAAACTGTTGCTTAGCTTAGGCTCACTGTCCTGCCTGCTGAGGAGACTGTTATGATAACAGCTATGTTTACCAGCATTTAGGTAACATTAGGGCAATTCAGGTACAGTCATATCTTATTAGTGTGCATGAGAGCAAAAACAAACTATAAATCATAAAAATGATTGAGTGTGGGGGTTTGTTTACAGAGACATTTTGAAAATAAAGCTTACTTATTCTTGTGACTATTTGTCACACAAAGGCCAGCCTTAATATTCTTTTTTCCCTTTTTTTTTCCAAATTTTATTTTTGCTTACTTCTCTGCCAGTTTCAGGCTTTATTACCTTCAGTTATTTGCCTGCATAGCAACTTCATACACTGAAAAGACCACTGATAAGCAGTGACCATCACTAATGGCGGGGGCAAACACAGGGGAATTTAATTCTTGATAACTGACCATCAAAGACATGGTGGTTTTGTCACCCTTATGCTCATGTCAGACTCTGTGAATCTGACCTGCTTGGCTAGCGCAGGTGAAAATTATTGAGCATGAGGCAGCCATATAGGCCAGGTTCTCAAGGAAACCGTCCCTCCAGCCCATTATCCACTGGCCCGTTGCTCCTCTTGCAGCTCTCATTGCCCATTCCATTGCCTCCAGGAGTCAAAAAACAACATGGGGAAGGTCTATGGACCTTTTCAAGCCCTGCTGCTTCAGCTCCCAAGGATGCTGGTGTTGGAGAAGGGAACTTGGGTTTGGAGAGCAGAAGCCGCAGGCGCAGCCGTAGTCTTTATTGCTGTATTGATTAGAGGACCAGCTTCAATATATAGACATAATAATAGACATAGAGATAGTCACTATGTTCAGGCAGCTGTGGAAATCTCCTTACGTAGCTGGAGATTATGTAGTAGGGCTGGAAATGAAAGAGGAGACTGATTTATTCTCACTGTTCATTACTGTAATTCAGAGCAATTTATTTAAGGTCACTATCTCACATTCTAAGGGAAAATGCAAACATTAATCTTTATAAACTGCATCTTGGAAACCAGTGTTCTGGATAATTAGTTTGCTATCCTCTTTGTGTGTGCAGTCTTTTCATATTCAGCAAGAAAGATAGTAGTCTAATCATCTGTGCTGTACATATGGGCTTGAGTACACACCGCAGTTAAAGCAAACAGGAGATGATTGCTGTCTTCAAATTGATGGTACCTTCAGTATTCTTTTAGGGTCAGTTTTTGTTTATTTCAAATAGTACTTCTATTATTAGGTCTAAACCCACAATAGTACAACAGAAAACTCAAATCTCTTGCTTGGGTTGTCCAGAAGTGCTTTTGGCAAGACTAAGATGGAGATGAGTACAGGCCATTCTCTGAATGTTTGCCATGGTTTTAGGTCAGATTTTCCTGTCCCTTTTAGTCAGAGCACCTCTAGCTTACCTGTCCCATGCACTTCTCTTATGGTGCATTTCAAGGTGCAGTTACATTTTGACTATGGTGTGCATGTTCCATGTACCATGATCCTGAGGACGTTCGCTTTAAGAAGGCATTTAGATTCATCAAGCAGGAGCCCATCCTGCTCTACGTGGAACCGAAATAAACACCACCAGAGACAATGAGGTAAGCAAAAAGCGATGACTTCTGACTTCTTTTTGTCACTGTGAAAATATCTGTCCTCCTATATAATATCAACCTATGTGACATTTCCCACTGCCAAAGAAACATAAAGAAGATGTCCCAGCATACCGAGAAAGACTAAAAGCTCAGGTTTTGCCCATTCTGATAAACCCAGAGGATGTCACCAATATTTTCAATATGATAGGTAATGAGAATTTTCTTCCTTTAATTGTTTGGAATTTCTTTTCTGCCTTAGAGGTCAGACTAGGGGCAATACTGCTGGAGATAGTGTTAAGTGACGTGGAAGTCAAGCCACCCAAGGACAGAGACACACCCAGAGTGGTTGAGGACATCAGCATCTTAACAATGTTACGTATTAATTCCTGATTTCCCACGTAGCTGCTAAATAATCACATGATGCCTCAATAGCATTAGTGAATAATATTTAAAAGACACTGAAGAGACAAATCAGGTGCAGGTGGTAGACAAGACCACCAGTTAATGGCACGATTCCTGGACAGCCTTCATATGCTCTTCATAAAGAACCTTACACTGCGAAATTCTTCTTCCATGATGAATTTCATATCACAGACAAAAAATAATTAATGCATCAGGAGCAGACCGTCAAAAGTCTAATCAAGATCTATGTAACCTTGCACTCGCCACTGAACCTTTCCAATGGTTCCCTGTCCAAGCCTGGTCAGACTGGCTCCTTGAGTTCACCTCAGCCAAATGAACTGGGGTGCTTGCAAGGCCAGGTCTTCCTGCAGGTCACACTTCACCTTTTAACCTTGGACCTGCTGGTATGCCAGTGTCGTGCAGTGATCACAGCTCACTTGCTCCTCCGTAGAGCTCTGCAGTTGTGGTTTCCCTCTGGGCTCTGAAAGATAGGCAACCTTTCAATGCTTCATCCCTCCCTACTGGCTGTTCTTGCGTGGTTTGTGGTTTATTCCCTAAATGTCTGTGAGAAGATTAATAGCGTTACTGCTAATGGGCTCCTGGTAGTAACTCAATATCCACAAGGGCTCTCAGGGACAGTGTTTCTCATGCCCACTTGCTCAATTTAGGGATGCCAGAGAGATGAGAGGGTAACTGTTGAGGCAACCCCCGGCCTCTGTCCCTCTGCTTGCATGCACATGCACATGCACACATACATGCACAAGTCATGGCCACTCCATGTCCTTCCGCCGGCTTGTTTCCTTACCTTTTAGGCTCTCCAGCCTTGTACAAAGCAGCCATTCAGAAAGCACCTCTCATACTCCTGGTGCCCAAGGACAGGCCCCCATCATAACAACACAGAATTAACTGCTCCCAGTCATCATAACCAGAATCATTATATGTATCCCTTATCCAAATGCTTAGAAAAGTCTGAACTTAGAGCACACTTTGTAGTAAATAAAACTTCTGTGGACAGCAGTGGTCCTAGGACTTGTGTGGATTAGGACTGCTAGGGAATCCCAGGAGGCTCTGACCGATGCAATAAGATATGTAGAGCCTGAACCAATTTAGAATTAGTCTTTGACTTCTCTTAAGTTTTAAGTATAATGAGGAAAAAGCACTCTACTCCACTCTTGGACAATGGAAAGAAAGCCTGTGCCTGGCCTGCCTTTCAATTTTCCTGCACAGAGCTACTACCCACAAAAAATTAAGTCTGGGTCTGTGTTTTTTTCTGTGTCTGATAGTACGCACTTTGCTTGTGCAAAGAGGACCAGGGAAACAGCAGTAACCAGACCATAAAGCTGATGTCTACATCCATTGGCTGCTGACTTATCTGGAGGATCAGTGATTGGTACCAGCTGGAGATTTGGCCACTGGTCTGTTTTGTGTAGTACTTAGGAGTTTAACTTCTGGATCAACCAAAGTGACTTCTGAAGTTATAGCTATTTTGTTAGGCAGTGCTGGCTGAAGAAAAACAAAATGAAGAAACATTTCTTGGAACGTAAAAATGCTTTGTTTAGAGTTTGGACTTCAAAATCACAAGAACATGAAGAATCTTCATGCAAGTAAGAATTTTACAAGCCTTGTATTCATCTCTAATCCAAGCTCTGAATGTTGTTGAGATGGAATTTGAGGCCAGACTTTCTGCATTCAAGAATGCTATGTAATTCCTGGCTCAGCATGGAGACTATGAGTGCTTTCTCTTCACTATCTCTCTGAGTGGCAGCTGAAAAAACAAGAGAAATGCTATTTTATGCCAGTTGACAAGAGTTGTGGTTTGTGCCATTTTATGTTTTGGGTTGGGTTGGGATTGTGTTTGTTTTTTTCTCCTTGATAAATCAAAAAGGATCACCCAAGCAAGATGATCCAGAAGGAAATTGATTATTAAACTAGCACTTCACTTAGCCAGGTTGCTATAGGGAAGCATCAGGAGGTGTAACAATGAACCATCTAACAGCAAACCTTGCTAATGGCTGCAGGGAACCAGGAGCAGGTCCAAGGGCACCATTTCTCCTTGCACTCTGCTCCTGCAGTATTTCCCTGTGGCCAGAAATCAGACAGCATCAGCCCTCATATGCCCTATCCAGATGTAGTTCCCTGTCACAGCACTCAAATTTTTCACCAAACATACCTTTAATATGCTTGGGGAGCAGAAGTTTCCTTCTTGAACATGTAAAGATTTTTGCAGTTTTTTTGGTTGAAAGAACTTTGAGATAGTGTACATAACCATGGAATGTTCAGGGGAACTGAAAGAGAGCACATCTACTTAACTGACAGCATATTCATCAGTCGCTCTTACTCCAGCCCTTCACCTGGCATCATGATTTTCTCTGGCCATGTGCCCTGGGAGCAATACACTGAGGAAAGCCTCCATCCATCAAAGACTAAAGCTGTTTTGCCATTGCTGCTTCATCANAAGACTAAAGCTGTTTTGCCCATTGCTGCTTCATCAAGTGTTTCCATGTCAGGGCTGAAAGCAGAATGCCCCTCTATCTGCAACCTTCATTCCAGGCCTGTCATTTAGAGAGGTGAAAGAGAAACTTGGTGTGAATGGGAAAAAGATATTTATCTTGCAAAAATAAGTTTTAAAGTTGAGGAATCACTGCTCTGTGGTCTGTTAGCTGAACATCAGGATTTATTATCAAGTATGGCAGGGCAGCTTGTATCTGAGAGAGATGCTGGAGATTGAGAGAAGATAATTATTTGGATTTGTCTCAATTTTTTGCTTTTTAGACTGGAGGCTGGTGAGCCTATAACCTAGGAAAACATGAGAGACACAGACTAATCTCTCCAACACTCACCTTAGAAAGCAAAGCAGACCCATGACCCCTGTAAAGCCAATGGAAGTTTTCCCACTGACTCTAGTGGAGTCTGGATTTCACTCTGAGTTTTCCATAATGAAGGCCAGATTTTTCCCTTGATTTATGAAACATGGTATTTTCCCAGCTTCGGTGCACACTGTCTCTTGTTTTCCAATGCTGAAGTACTCCAATGCTGATGCATTCCAAAGCTGAAGTACACCTCTGTGAAACAAAAGACAGGATATTCAAGAGGATTTAAATGAAATACACTTATAGCAGGGGACATAATGTTCACTTGGTTTGCTAATTCCACTTTTTGGCCAATATAAATGCAAACCATAATATTTCTTGGAGATGTGATGTAGAGAAGGAAGATCATTGACCTTATGTTCGGGATGAACAAACTGACATGAACAAATAAATCCCATGATGCCTATCTCCCATTAACTGTTTGTTTATGACGTTAGCCTTGCTAAATTTACTTGAGAAAATAGTAGCTTTTAAAAGAAAGCATTTCCATAATTCTCTGCGGTTCTGCTGACTTCTGCAAGTCCATCAGGATATCCAATTCAATGGGAAAGGAACTCCATTTTTAATATCTTACATTTTAATTTGAATAAGCAATTGTCTTTTTCTTCTCTTAATGTTTTCAGGCTTAATGGAAATGGTATGGAAAATGTGATCTCACAGATGTGGAGAATTCAAAATTAAGAATGGCAAAACCATGCAAGATCTTAATCTTTTTCACCATTTTTAAACTTTTAAACTGCAAAAGCTTAAGGTCCCAGGACCAAGTATTAAATATGCCTTTAATTCTGGGATCCCAGAATTACTTTGTGGTACATTACCACTTTCAATTCTAATGTGATCATCAGAAAGAAACCTTTTATGGGAGCATACTAAAGAGTTTGATCCTTTGCTCACCACAGAAATGAGTAAAGTGATTAAAAAAAAAAAAAAATCCATACGACAGGGCCCTGGATGTACATAAGTGCTAGATTGTATGCTTAGGAGTAAAGAAGGCAGGAGAGTAAATGAAAACATATACTTGTACTCAATGGCCCTGAATGAGCATTAGAGGTCACAATGCAAAAAGCAATTCAACACGAGAAATTCCACTGAGGTGATAACAAAGTTAATAAGAGTGTATGAACAAGGAATAAGTGATTAGAAGAGGAGATTAAGGTAATTTTATCTCTCTGCAGTACAAACCCGACTATTATGAGAATCCTTCACAGCTGTAAAGTATCACTGAAAAAACCCAAAGAAACACAAAGCTCATATTAGGACAAGTAGAGCATTTCCAGACAAAACCATAATAAATTTGGCTTATCTTCTCAGAAAAAAAAAAACTTTGAATGCTCAGAAAAAAAGAAAAGAAAAAACAAACAAAAAAAACTCTCAAAAAACAATCAGAAGATGGAATGATAATAGGTAATGCTTTTTGATTGTCTTTGATAGAGTGCATAAAGGCACAACAAGCCAGCATGTGGGAAAAGGTCCAATCTACTTAGATGAAAACTGAGGACACATCTTTCCTTACTCGGTCCAAGATCAGCAACTAGATACAGTTCTAAGACAAGTGACAAGTATTTGCCTCTCCCTGTCTTTACTTTAGGTCCAGCTGCCTGACAGAAGAACACACATAAATAAAAGACAGTTAATGGAGCAAGATATAGTTATAACTAGATGAAATGTAATGGCCTGTGATGTACACAAGGTCAAACCAGATGATCTAATGGTCCCTTCTGGCCTTAAACTTCATAAATTTTTTCTCACAGCTGCCCTAATGAGCTAGCTGCCAGTTTAGACTTGAGTTGGCTATGAGCTTTCCACACCAGTTTCATTGTGAGAGCAGCATCCAGGACAATTTCAGGGCCAGGAGTACTGCAGGTGGCTGAGAAATGCTTCATACCTGGTGTCTCATGCATGTCGGGAGCTACACAATGCAGTGATGCATGGACTTGGTTTTCAGGATTTTTGTTTCTGGAGTCTTTGAGGTTTCAGTGTCCTGGCTAGCCTGTCCCCAGAAAAGTGCATCTTTCAAAGACTCTTATTTTCCAAGCTGATTCTTAGGAAGCCTGTGAGCTGGTGCTCACATCCTCAGGACAGTACACATGCCTGAGCATAGCACTGCTCCAGATCCATGCTGAACAGGCCGTAAGTGCCTGTTCAACCTCTATGGAACGATACCCTAAAAATTGTTATTTTTGGTAGATGGAGGCCTGAAGGCTATTTTTCTCATTTGAAAAACAGTCTCACTGTTTGCTTCATCAGCTGACTACACCTCACTGCATGGGCTTTGTACAATGGAGAACATGCTTTCCTTCTCCATCCCACAAAGCTCTCCCATTTATTAGCATTTTTGTATAGAAGATTTACTTGTTAAGGGATTCACTTTCGGTAGGCATCACAACGAAGACAGATGTCCATCAAGTCTGTTAGAAATTAGTGATATCCTTTCATTCAAATTTAATCACAAGTGAAGTTTAACTTGCATTTGTGAAGGATGAGGCATTCAGATATGGTTTTATGGTTACAAAAAACATGTAATGATTTTGATACTGGAGCCAAAAGACATCATCAGACAGGAAGAAAATTGTCTCCTTGGTAATATTTAAAATACTTTCAAAACTAAATGCCTTGAGTTGATGCATTCCTAGCTCTTGAAGGGCATAGTAAATTCTCTGATGTATTGAAAATTATATCTAAATGTAAGCAGCAAAAGCACTGGTATAGTTTATTTCCAGATGAGACCTTGAAATTCTGCCCTATTGTTCAGATATCATTGTTACACTTTCATCCCGTTAATTAATTATTTAACACAATTATCCCTTCTTGACATCCATGAGAGTGAGCAATTTACTTAGTTATATACAAAACCATAGGCTGATACAATTTGCTAACTAGAAAAATCACTGCTATTTTTTTGTATTTATTTGTGTAGAAACACATACATACAGACATATTTGGTCTTATCGTGTAGTTGATAAATTATTTTTTATTTTAAAAAATTAATTTAATACTTTTATCCTGCATGTACCATTATACTAAATACATGCTGATTATAACAAGAAGCACAGAAATATAAATAGTACTTATGTGTTTGCATACTTGTGTATATGAATGTGTGGTTTTCTGTGCTGGTGTAAAAGGCATGGGGTATTTTTACAATTGCAAAATTTTACTGCAATTAAAATTTAAAATAATTAAAATTAATAACATGTAAAATAACAGTTATTTTTAAAAATAAATGACTGAAAAATATTTAGTTATAAAATTATGTTACATACTGCAGTTCTAACATACTTATAGGTATAAATTATAACTACAAAAACATCTTTAAATACCTTTTTGATTACTAATGTCTCATTTGATTTGAGGCTTGACTTCAGGCCAGTCAGCTCATTGCAAATACTCCTGGGGGCTTCCTGAGGACAAATCAACATATTTTACATACAAAAATGGAAGGTCCTGGGCTCTGGCACACACTCTATGCCATGTCAGAGTGAGACAACAGACTTCAGTCTAGTTTTGTTCTGTTTTCTTCTCTCTACAGTATGAAAGCCTCTAGGAAGGAAAGTAAAACTGTGGTTTTTTATGGTCCTTACATTTTTTGAGGCACTTTGGATGTGCAGCAGCAATTGAAATGTACCCTAAAATGTCAACGAGATTTTCATTAGAAGAAAGAGAATCTTCCTTAAATGTATCCTTTGCCATCAAAAAAGTATAATTTTAAAAAATCTATTCAGTGAAATACACCAAATTTCAGAAGCTGTCAGATTTAACTAATGTTCAAATCCTTTTAAAAATTATATTCATATGCTTTGATAAACATTATAAGGTCTTGGTCCATTACTATTCCTTCTTCATTCAGCCATGCTGAAGTACTTTGGGAAAATTTAAGAAAGAAATAAAATTGTTTGGTTGTGAATGAAAATTCTGGAAAAATTATACATCTCCATAAAATTTGTTATTAGACAATTTTTCTTGTGAATTTTACAAAAGCCAGTGAAAATTCATTCTGCTCTGTTCTATGGATTTAATTACTCTTCTAAATACTTTCTTTTCAGTGGTTTTACTAGCTTTCAAATACTGAGAAGAAATTATCATATGCTCAGAATAATTCTGCTGTTTTCCTCAAATCAGTATTTTCCATTAGCAATATTTCTTTCCCTCTGCTCTGTACAGACATTTCTGACTGACATAAAGCAAAAGATCTCAGCAGTCTGTTCCTACACCCTTAGGAAAAAATGAAAACAAAAGGCCAAAACAGAGAGAAAAAGATTTCAAACTGTCTTAAAACAAAATGAAGCTCTTGGCAAGAATTTGTGTAATATATCTAGCAGTCTTAAGATTACCAACTAAAACTCACTGGTTTTGTTAATCTAGTATTAACCTTTGTCTTTTAGGTGAGATTTTCAGATTCTGTGAACAAAGCATGGAGATTTTAATGATAGCCACCTGACCTCTTGAAGGTGATTGCACCCATCATTACAGCTTTGACACTAATTAGAGAGAGCTAATAGATAAAGATAAAAATACAACTACTGCTTTGGAGAGTACAAGATTTTCTTGGTGTACCAAATTTTTCAGTAGGGAGTTTTCACGTGCTGCAGATACAACAAATGTTTTCTCTTCATTTCACTTTTAATTTAATTTTCTTCTGTAGTATTTCCAATAATGTTCTAAACTGTTGTTCTCATAACAACTGAGAAAAATTAGTTAGCACCAGAAAATTTTAAATTGCCTTTTTTTTTTTTTTTTTTTTTTTCAGGAGGATTTTTGCC
>VXBQ01006423.1:72101-142493 GCA_013400175.1 Phainopepla nitens | reverse complement strand
GAGAGAGAGAGAGAGAGAGAGAGAGAGAGCGCCAGCAGCAGCTGCCCCAGCCCCGTCCTTTACCTGCCCCATTCTCGTGTATCTCTGTCCCTCACACAGAAGCTCCAACATAAGAGAAGTGCAACCAGATGCCCTCCTCCCCTGAGCTTGGCCACTTCTTTTGTTTTTCTTAAGTACTCAGTTGTTAGTGTTTTCTAGCAACTTATGGGCAAAAATTCTGAAAGTAAAAAGGAAAGAAACCTAACCCCCAGCAAAACCCTGTGCAACTTCTGGGGTGTAGCAGAAAAGGTTGTAAGCAGCTTTGTGATTACTTTGACAAAGATGTTCCAAAAGATACTGTACAGTCTGGGTGTTGATATGCCAACTGGCTCTAGATGTTTGCACTGTATTGCTTTCTAAGAATGGGTGTGCAGCCACGCATGACATCCCTGTCTCCCTGCTTCTACTGGTGTTACTCTGCCTCTATAACTATCTGCCGTTATTTTCTGGTGACAGTTATGAGAGATGGAGCTACACGATCAGCAGACCACATGATACTATACAAACCACCGGAATAAATATAGAAGGGTTTAAGGGAAGCATTAGTTTAAATTGGTGTGCCAGATGAAAATGTAATGGTGAGTTGTCCTGCTCAAAGTTTGAGGAGTATGTCATAATTTTTTTTTTTTGTTTAGGTATTGTGGGTACAGGAATTTAGAAAAGCTTTTAATTCCAATTATTATTAATTTTGCTCTAGTCCCTTTGCCACAGAGTATCCAGGGCTATTAAACAGTATGAATAACAAAAGAATCTACTTGTGCTTCATATTATAATATAATAATATAATGGCAATGCAGTCCTGAACTGTGCTACTATGTCACTGTAGTAACAGAGCACAATGTTTATATCAAACCTTCCTGGGATGGGGCTCATTACTCGTCAGTGATTGTTATGGCAAATATCCCAGTATCCTGCAGCATTTTTACATGGAGTTCTCCTTAGAGAAAGAGGACACAATTGCTCACACGTCTGGGATGAATTATAGCTTCCCAAGATCAGTTTGGAATAAATTAGCTGTCGGCTAAATACAATTAAGGTGGCATGCAATGTTTATTTAGTGTATAAGATAAGGAAACTCCTAGCACGTATATCTCTATTCAGAATATTATCACTGTATAAACAGCTTAACAGGATGAATGGTGGCTTTCTAAAATAGGCAACATATAATCTGGCTGCCTTATGCCTGTGTCAGATTGACTGTTTGTGTTATCTACAGACACACTTGATCCCTTGCTGGCTTGAGCACAAGTGACCTGCACAGTGTGAAACATATTTCAGCTTCCCAGCCACTTAAGACAATCAAATGTTTCTTCACAGAAACCTGATTTTTGACGTTGCAGGTAGCTTTATCTCAGGTTGCTAAGGTTTTTCACCCCTTCTGCCTGATTCATCCCACATGTCCTGCTGAGATGGACTGGCACGTCTCGAATCTTTTGCATCTACATCCTCCGATTCATCTAACTCATCATGTACTCTGTGTGTGCTGGTTTTTTTGTTTATTTATCTTTCTGAACTCAGAGCTCAAGACAAGCGAATAAAGAAAAAGACAAGTAGAAGAGGCCACAAAAATCACCAAAAATCATCAAAAATCAGCAATGCTCTTGTTCAAGAGTGTTTCTGCACTGCACAAAAACTCAGGCTACATGAACATGAAGACTCCATCTTACTTTGAAAGAAGGTACATGTTTTGCAGAAAGATTAGCGGGATTCATTATTCATTTGTCTCAATCCAATCCTTTAAATTATTTCGGATAAACTGGTGATTTAAAAATGTTTTCCTGTGGCATAAGACTTATTTGTCCTCACTCTTTCCTGCTATTTATTGATTACATTATGCCCATGAATAGGTTTGGGATCCACTACAGACTAAAATCTTTGCTCATTAATCTATAGTCTTTGTTTCCGTCTGGTGCCTCGAAATAGCACCACACCCACCAGTTAAGTAGCCATTCTCAGTGTTTCCAACTCTCACCCAAAAAACACCTTCAAAGACACCAGTGAAGTGGCTGTTCTCCATTACTGGGTGGTTTTTTTAAATCTTTGTTTTCATTTTTAAAGATAATTATGAATATTTTGTTTATGCACTGTGGTTTGTGCTGCATGGTGGAAGCAAACAGGGTTTTTTGGGGTTTGTTATTTTTCTTTCCTTCTTATTTCTCTAAATCAATTATTTAATAGTTTGGATGACAAATTAGTTTTGAAATTAATGGCTTATAAATTTTTTTTCTATCCCAGGCTTGAGAAGTTTTTGGGAAAGACAGCATTTTGTTTGTTTTTTTTAAAAGAAGAACATACAGTGGCATACAAAGTACATGAACAAACATGTAGGAGTTTAAAAGAAGTTGCAGTTGTAGTTAAAACTCCGAAAGTAAAGATAGTGTTGAGCTGTCCTGCCTATCCCTGCAGGGGGAGCATTTTCTCATTTGACTTACTTACTATAGAGATGGGATTTATAAAGGCTTATGCAGCAAATTAGCAACCACTTCCTAACATATAATCTACAGTTTTGAAAGCTTTGGGACATGATCATTTTTCTGTATAAGAAGTCTGGCAGGTCACAACCAGTGCCACCTGGAGCAGAGACCTTCACCCTGGTAGATTTTGGGGACCACAGCAAAGCAACAAAGGGATGTGAACAGAGATCGTACAATCTGCAGCATTTTTTTCCCCATCTGAATTTTAATAGGGGAACTATACAATTAGTTCCATTTGCATTTTCCATGTAGTTCCATAATTCTCGAGTTGCCTCAAAAAAACTTGAAGACTTTAACCTGTCATTGGTATAACAAACGCCTGATTGAGACTTTTTAAGTCAGTTTGGGGATAGGAGTTCAGCATCTGGGTAATTTCAAAGACAATGGCTAGATGATAACTGAAAGTGTATGAGCACAAATATTTCTCTTCCGTCACTTTGTGTACTTTGTTCATTACATATTGTTACTGTAATTTTCACTAGTGATTTCTGTAAACCTAAGCACATTATATATAAGGAAAAAAAGTAGCAAATAGAAAAACAGTTATACCAAAACCATTAAAATTTGCAAAGAATACTCAACAGTGGAAGAAGTAAGAACATGGGCCATTTAAATCCCTTTAATCTCCATTTTAATGAGACTTTTATTTAAGATTGAGTTTACTCGAAGTATGCGAAATTTCATTGTCAGGTCTTTTTTGTTCATCAACAAAACTAGTTATTTAAAAAAAAAAACCTACTAATTTCACTTCAGAAACAATATTCAATATTGTTGGATGATGTTATTAACGATGTTAAAAAGTATTGTTAGCATTGCAATTAATACTTCACAATACGTGAGAAATTCTTACTGTCAACAGCTGTACTGCTAGGAATGCTGTCTGCAGTCAAATAACCAAGTGAATGGCTGTACCCTGACAGATCGAGGGTATCTCAACTCTGGGACCCACTTGCAGCAGGTGTTTGGAGAAGGACAAGGACAGGAAGTGATATGTGGAAGAATTTTATAATTTGTAAAAGTTATGAAGTAGCTATAGTGTTGAGGTGTATAGGGGTTATTTTAAGTTACCTCCCCAGTATAATGGTGTCTTACCTTTAAAAATTTTTCAGTAGATTTTTTTTTCCAATATATATGTCCAGCAATTCTTGAATTCATTTTCATTCCTGCTGCCCACAAGAAGCTTTGGTAATATTACGCAGCTGAACTGCAGAGAGTTATCTTATTTTGTTGCTTCCAGACCATGCTCCTATTTCCTGTTGCTCTCAGCACCTGCCTCTGGAAAAAAGTAATCATGCAGTATTCACAATCACCATACCACTTGGGATTTGACAGTTCTTCTTTTTATCCTCCTGAGGTCTCCTAGCCTAGGACTGTATTTAGGGTGCTACTGAGGCATTTCTTTCATGATAGCTGCTACCATAACTGAGAGTTTTTTGGCCTTTCTCTGAAATGTGTCCTTTTCTGCAGTACTACTTGAGATGCCTGCAAAAAGGAGTAAGAATTTGCTCAGGGACTCAATGATATTTTGTTTCTTCTCTATTCCTGCCTCTGTTGGTGCAGGCATAGCTGATGAGCATGATGAGCAACTCAGCCGTAAAATAGTCATTATCTCAGATGTAGGGAGAGACATACATTTGTGTCTAGAGCGTCTCAGTGTTTCTTTTTGGTGGAAACCTTTTATCTGTTGGGAGATTTTTGCAGGCCTATGGTGTGTGAATGCACTGTGCCCAGTAGTCAGATTAAGAGCCATCTGAAAGCCCCAACAAGATTTCCACTGACTTAAAGGAGAGCTTGAAGAGCTGTCTGAAAGTGAGGAAACACCAGTGGATAGTGCACTTTTCTTGAAGACTAAGCACCCACTGTCAACTTTCATGCTATGAAATGTTATAAAGACAGCATGAGTTCTTTTATCTCCACTTCTCTGCATGCAGGTGAGCCAAGTCACTTCTGTTTTGTTGAAGCTTGTATTGCTTGTTCCCAGAGTATAACTGTATTTTGCTATACTTCTTATAACTGTAATTTTTTTCTTTATTATACAACTGCATAGAAGTGACCTAATTTTTCACTGAAATAATGCATTTTTAACAACAGCAAGTACGAGGCAGTATTGAACAGTATCACTGACAACTTTTTTTCACATTCTAATTTATTTAAGACTTACTTAGGATTTTTAAAATTTAAATAGAACTACCAAACCCCAGTGGTAACTATATGAACAGTTGTAATAATGGGATGAATAAGCATGTGAGAAGGCGGTCTTTTCCTGAGCATACTGCTGTGGCAGGCATCAGTGAAGTGGCAAGAGGCCAAGGTCTTTATAGTAGTGGCTCACTGAGCTCATTCAGTGGCACCACATGCAACAGTAAATACAAATCACTGTGCAGATTACAAATAGAACTGTGTTCAGAAGTACTCCCAGGTAAATTGTCGTGTCTTCAGGATGTCATTTATATGGGTGTGTTAGCTCATCACAACAGTTATTTAACTAAGGAATGAGGAGATGAATAGAAAATTTGTTCAACAACCCTCATGCTCATTCAACCAAATCATTCAGACTGGCATTGGAGCATCTGAACATAATTAATCTCTTGCAAGTCTCACCAATTGCATCCAAGAAATTTTTACCACTTATTTCTGGAGAGAGGTAAAAGATATTCTTTGTAGATAGTTATTACAGATCTTCCTTCCCCTGCTCATAGTGAAATAGAGCAGCGAACCACTGAACCAGAAAATCAGTTTATCATGATCTCTACAGATGCTGGGGCATGATACACAGTATTCTTTAAAAGAAAAAAAATTATAATTTTCAGCTAAGCAAAACGATAGAACAGCTTGGTCTGCACACTTCTATAGTGAAAGTCCCAGCATGTCAGAGACAACTGAATGGGATGCAAGGGCTTCCCAGGGCAGAGTAGCAGGCTGGAAAAATCTACACTGTGTCATGTACTCCAGTCTGAGGCAAACAGTTTTTTGATTTATGAAATATACAAAGACGTACATCTGCTGTGAGCAGTTCCTTGTGGCTTGGCTCAGCTGTGACCTGCCAAACCAGGAAGACCCATGCTTTGGTGTGAAACACATCATGTCTTGGCTTCAGTCTCACAACTGAGTAAATATCACTGGTTTTCTAGTTGTCTTTCAATCTCTCCCATCTCAGAGAAGGGAACTCAGCTGAACTCCCTCTGCCTGGCTTATGGCTATGCATCCTGACTTTCCAAGGTCTGGCAGCAACTGGGTATAGCAATAATGATCTTCTACAAAATAAAACACAGCCTTCTTAAAACGTATTAAAATTTTGCACTTCTCTGAGAGTGTAGGCCTGATCCAGCACCCAGTATGGGTATATCAGCCTCTTCATGAATGGCTACCTCATCAGTGGCTCTGTTTTAGCAACTGGAGCTCTGTCTTTTTAATCACTTTTCAGTTGTGTTCCTTCCAAAGCCCAGAGCATTTCCTATTTGAAGAATTACATTCCAATAGTTGAATGAATAATAGTTAGTTGCAGCCCTCTGCCCAAATCATCACCCAGTGAATGCAGAATAATGCATTATAAGTAGTACTCTGTTGTATTTACTGTACAGATACTGGTGTGTGTTGAATTTGTGCTATTTAAGAGGCACTTCCATGGTAACTCATCTCTCTTGAGAATGTCTTTATGTCAGAGAATAAGTGGAAGATGCAGAAACTTAACTTTGAGTAACCAGTAAGAGGAAGGTGGCCAGCATTAACCTCACCTAAGCACCACTAGAAAACAGGCTGATGTGTATTTCTTCCATTGAATGTCCTGCTCACAAGGGAAGTGCCAGCTTCAGGGTGGAAATGGAGGCAAGGTGGCAGGTGGTAGTGTCTTTTTAAGATAAAACACAATTAATCTGTGCTGCATTATTTCCCAGGATGCTGGCTGCCCACCTAGTTTTAATCACTGGTATGTTTTGAAAAGAAAATAATGGCATAGAAGGGTTACCTCAATGTTAGTGTTACTCAGTGCTGTTACTAATAGAGCAGGTAACCAGCCAGAAAGATCAATATAAGAGCAGGTGCACTTTTCTGCCTTTCACTAGTACTGTTGTTTTCAGATTAAATGCTACAGCTTTGCTACCATTTCAAGGTACTGCTAGAGATTTTCAATTTTAGGGATTTTCAGGCTGACTTTTGGCTCAATTTCTTAGTCTTGCATGAGATTATCTAATCCCCTTCCAAATCTTTTAGCATTTTATCTGTTCCACTGAGATCCCTGTGTTTTGACCTCTGGAAGGCAAAACAGCAGCAGGATTTGATGCCTGGGCAGGGTCTCAAAAGACATCCCCAATGCTCACATCAGAGCCCATACTCTCCTGGTTTCGATTCTACGGTCCCCAATAACACCAGTTCTTCAGTTTTATGCTGCTAATTGTGTTGAGGCTAGACTGGCTTACTGGTGCCACAGACTTGAAATAAAGAATTTATGTCCATTGGCTGTATTTCTGTCTTTCCAAGGAAAATGTTGACTTAGTCCAAAGAGAGCTGGCAGCCAAATTTGCCTTATGTGCTATTCTGGCTTGCAAAAGCCATTTTTGGACCCTGCCCTGAGTCACATTCACATAGGTGTTTTGCAGCAAATCTAGTCTAAAGATAAGCACTAAGCAATGTGCATGATGGTGCAATAGAATTTTGCACAGCTTGGGAAAACTGCATATCCTATAATATCTATTTCATATTGCAAACATTACTGATCCCTTCCTAGTTTTCTAGTATGGAAATTTCTGACGTTGTACAACACAGGATGAGCCAAAAGCACACTGTAACAGCTTGTGGATCACCTAGCTCTTGCCAGAGCAATTAAGACTCCCACTGGAAAAAAAACCTAACAACAATTACTGCCAATAGGTGTTGTTTTAACCAAGTGAAGTGCATATTTATTCAGTGGCCTCTGCAGAATCAAAGGCACCACGTTTAGTCTCCAACTGCTTTCTCTTATCCAAGCCTCTTTAGATCCTTGGTTGCTAAAAAACCTTGGTGCTAGTGACATTTGCCCACATAATTTCCCAAATCACAAAGCAGTAAAAAATAAAAAAATCCAAAGCAGAAAAAGATGACCTGAGTTTAAAACAGATCATTTGCAGAGACTTGTTTGTGTAACTGCTTTGAGGAACTGGAAGACAAATTCTGTGCCAAACCCCCTGCGCTTTGGGTTGAAGTGGGAGAGGGGAGCAGGGAATATGAGACCCATATATTTGTCTTACTTTGTCTCCTAAAGGCTTGCTGGCTGTGATTTTTCTTGAAATGTTAATTGTAGGAGCTGTGGATGTCAGTGGTGCTCTTAATAAACTAACTCAAGTGCTTAAAAAAAATATCCCTCAATGAATAAAAAGACAGTTTTAGAAACAGTGATCAGGTGCAGCAAAAGCAGTGGTTTGCATAGGGAGTGCAGGACTGCCTACCTGGCACCACTCTGGGCAGGGCCCTGTCAGTGGATTTCTCCTTATGCTGCTGTGCTAGCTCTCAAAACCAGCCTCAGCAAGAGTTATGAGAATGCATCTGGCTGAGCAGGCATTTCCCCCACAATGGTGAGGCACGCAGGTGCAAATGCTGCTACTGCTATCTAGCTGGTCACCAGGATGAGAAATTGAGCCAAACATGATGTGTCTCCAAGGAATGATTCATATCTAGGACAAGCCATATTGGTTCTCCCCTTTTTCATAAATTTAATGGATGCAATAAAACCAGACAAGTATTATGTTACACTGCTGAAGGATTTATCAGTTGCCATGCCAGGGTGAAGTTGAACAATGTTTTGCAGAGAGAAGATGTCCCCTCCTGGCTTATCTGGGAGTCATCTAGTTCACTGCTAGCAGACCTGAAGTAGCTGCACAGGGCACCCAAAAAATGGCAAAGGCCAAGATATAGGGACAGTCATCAACTCACTGCACAGCAAACAACATCAAATTGCCTGAGTGGCACTGAGTGGCACCTCCCAGCCAGCATGTTCACCCAAAACTGAGGGTGTGCTCCTGAGGTCATGCACCCCTTATCACAAGCATCAGCCTGTGCATGCCAAGACAGGCAGTGCTGCAGGTCTCTCATTGGTGACTGGGTGCTTTGACACCAAGGCAGTGCATGAATATGGGAGAGTGGGCAGTTGAGTGTAGTGTTATTGATGAGCAGAATGACAGGAGCCGCCTGTCACAGTAATTAACATATTTCCCCACTCACCTAAGACCAAGACCTTTATGCTCTTAGTCCTTTGCACACCTCAGTGGAAGTATGATGCCTCCTTCCCCCCTCCTGTGTATCAGTTCTGGGCTGATACAGAGGCCCCTGGAAAGAGTCAAGGAGTATTACAGGCTTCAAGTTGACCACAATCACATGCACCCCGCTCAAGCTGGAGACACACCACACCAGCTCCACAAACATACCATGGGACTGTTCCAATTGCCTGCAGAAGAAACGGAGGCCTATTGTCAGCAGTTCAATGTCAGCATCTGGCAGTGAAAAGGAATCATGTCCATCACCTCATTCAGGATGTGAACATGCACAAGCCAAATCAGTTCAGACACTTGAGGACAGGGACATCTTCATTGCCAGGACTGTGCCCGACAGTCACATGAGGCTGAGGGCCAAGGCTCTGCTCTGTGGGCATAGCTGTGCTGCAGCTGGTCTATCCCTGATGTATGGTGGGGCCTGATGGGAGAGGGAAACATCTGTGTTGGGCCACAAGACACGAGTGTGCTGAGACAAGATGATCCCATGTTGCTTCTCAGTAGATACTCCAGGCCTCTCAGCACTACTTAGGGCCTGAAGACCACAAGTTCAGCTTCTTGTCAGCTTTGTAGGCTGTGCTGTCTTCCATTTCCATTTTTTTCTCCTCTGTCTTGCATGGGCAAAACGTACTGTTCACCTGCCGTCACACATCTAGAGAGCATCTGCTGTCTCTGCAGGGCTCAGAAATTAGAGGACACTTATATGTGCAAAAACCAATTGGCAAAGAACTGTCTGCTTCAAGGGTGAAGTTGATCACCTCTAGCAGACTGGGCAGTTCTCACCTGCCAATACAACCTGGGGAACAAAAGAGCTTCAATTTAAATGTTACCCACGTCCAGGGCTGGTAGTACTGGGTAATAGGGCAACAGAAAAGTGGCCAAGAGAGGAAATTTTTTCCCTTTGATCAGCTATCATTAACCACTTGTAAATTGGTTTCAGACTGTAAAGCAGAAGGTGATGAACACCTGAAGAACACCTTGTCATTACTTGTGCAGCCTCAGCTTTCTAAAGAAGGACCTGGGTTACCCTGAACAAGAGCCTAACCTGGGAGTTACCAGTATAAATCAGTACTCTTGTTCCTCTAATCATCAATAAATTACTTAGCTATTCCAAACAGTTCCTAACTGGGCTAGCTGGAGAACTCAGATTAATGAACCAGCAGTCAGCTCTGCTTCCATGACACTAGCAGTCAGTGTATCATAACAAGGAACTGTTAGGCCTAGAAACATCTTCTTTCACGTTGGAAGTGCTCAAAATATGTGTAAATAATTTTTCAGGTGTCAGTTTTATTTGTCTTTAAGGTCAGACATGAGGGCAGAAAAGCTACATATCTAATTTTTACAGTATGTTTTATACTCTTACTCTCTGATCTTCCTTACCCATCTCTTTTCCCCTTGCCTTCTATTTAATAGCCATCCCAGCCAGAAAGAGCACACGCTTTTTAGTTCAAATTTTTATTACTTGTTACAATAAATTTATTTGTATGATTTGATTATCAGTTCAAGAAGGTAAAACATTTGTTTTCCACTCGACTATTCTGCTTATGGTCTTTTCTACTAGCATTCTTCACTCCAGCACTGATAAAAATAGACCCAGCCCTAAAATCTTACAACTCTCAAAAGCCATGAATTACTTAAGAAACTCTATGTCTGTTGTGCATGTCTGTCTATACTCAAGAGGTTGAAGCATTGGGCTCTTAGCTTAGAAACTAATTGGTAATTCTTCAGGTGTTCACTTCAAATATTTTTCTTTCTTGCATGAAATTATTCCTGCCAGAACCAGTGGTTTATGACAAATATTAATAAGCTGCTTTGGTATGCAAACCTGGGAGCTGGTTAAATAATGTCTTCCTACCCTGTCCTGAGTAGATCCAAGATTTTGGTTTTTCTTTTGTCTTTTATAGGAGCATGACTCTTTTTTAAAAAATATAAGCTTTCTCACCACTTAAAAAGGAAATTATAGCCATTAAAAATACAGATGGGTACAATCAAGAGGCATTGTGAATCACCTTTAAAGCAATAAAGTGATCAAGATGATTTTCAAGTTATATGAATCATTTAACACAAAGACTTCTTCACTATGAAATCAGTTGTGGAAGTTTGGTGAGACTTGGCAGTAGCAGGTGCAGGACTTGTGTTGCATATTCCTTGCTGACCTGTTTAGTGTTTCACAATTCTCTATGGATTTTATGCAGGAGACAGCACTGGTAAGCTGAGAGATCTTCAGATGCTGTGAAGCCATGGAAGGATATTGTTGAGCTGTGCAAAAGTGATCCTTAACAGCAAGTCTGACATGTTTTGGGAGCTTCAGAAGCTCATCAGACTCATTAGTCTTTCACAAGCCTCTTGTGCAACCTGAACTAACACCTTTACCCTTACAGTTGCAGTGAACAGAAGGCAACAAAAATGGCACCAGTCACTGCTTTTAAACTGAACCTCTGCTCTGATACACAGTGCATGCTGCATGGCCATATGTGCTGAGGTGGGAAAGGCAGAAGATACACCACTCTTCTCCCTCAAGTGATCAAGTGATGAGCAAGTGTTTCAACACTTCCTGCCCACCCAAGGGTCCATCTGGATTTGAGCTCAAAAGAGCAATTGGACTCCATGGGTAAGCAGGATGGTTTAAGAAAACTTAAACTGGAGTCTTGGGTAGGCTGGGCTGCTCAGGAGAGGTACCTGCCTGCCTGCTGCAATGCTGCAAACATTCTGAGTGTACTGCTGAGGCACTCCATGGGCCTGGCTGGGTCATCAGGCTCTGTGTCTTTGGTTTCAAAGCCACCATGAGGAGTGGTAATGTCCTATCCCTGCTACATCTAGGTGCCCCTAGCCTTAAAAATCTATAGGGAAGGGGAATAAGTGTGGGGAGTGTGTGCAAGCTGTTGCATCCATGCTGATGGGACTGCAGGGTGATGCTAAATGCTGAGGGTTTCTGGAACTCTCACTGCTGCCAAGCAGACTTCATCACAACCAGTTACAACCAGTTGCCTGTGGGGAGGTGTTCAATTTTGGATAGCAAAAACTCATCAAATCCAGAAGGCATCAGGATTTTACCATGAAGGCAGGTAAGGCATTTCTAAGCCACTGCATGAACATGAACTGTCAACAAATTTTTGTAGTGTGTTTTAACAACATTTTCATTTTTGGACAGATTTCATCCTGAGGCTTTTTCTCAGTGGATTATTTTCCTTTGACTTTTTCAATGCTTATAGCCAGCTCATCTAATCTTGAAGAGGTCTCTTGGCAGAAGGAAGAATATACGTTCATAAAGTGGCTCTTGTATTGTTTTACTCTGACCTTGAAGGGCTTGGTTGAGATCAAAAGATTGTGGAGGGATCACTGACACAGTTGCTGAACCTTTCTTTGAATGTCTACACTCTGAATCTTAATTAAGGACTTGGATTTAATGCTGGATTTGTTCACAGTATTTTCATAGTAGACTAACATGAGTTAAAAAGAAAAAAACTACATTTTTAACAGGGTTGCAGTTTCAGGGAAACTTTTAGGAAAGTTCCAGAAAAGATCCACAGGCCTGCTTCTGCTAGGAGATAAGCAGGTGTTTGCTGCCAGCTGCCCAAATGAAATAGGCTCTTCCTTTGAATAACAAAGACTAAAAAAGAGTCTGCCATCAGATTGGCCATTCCTTTGTCCTATTTATTTTGGTGAACTCTTCCATGAACTACGAGTTCAGAGACTTGATTTGCTTCACAGTTTTGGAGTGCAAAATCTGGCATGCTTCTAAGCATACCAGACTTCTCCTTAATTTCATCCTAAAAAGAATAGAGGCAAACAGAGGCATTCAAATAACAGAAAACAACACACAACACTTCATGAAATTTTTAGTGTTTTTAAGTAATCATTTTATCTTTCTTTTGGATGACATTGTTTATTGTAAGACATCATTTTTATTAAATACACTGTAATACAAGAGACTTTCCATGTCATGTTGAGAGAAGCTGGTCACATGATTCACAAACAAAACTTTTAACACTGATACCTAGGCATCACTTTGAAATCAGCCAAGATGCAATGAAAGTTTTAAAGCAATGACTACTTGTAACAAACTGCAAAACAAGAACCACTAAATATTTCCACAGAGACATCACATTAAATAAATTAAAAAAAATTTAAAAAAGGCAAAAAAGAAAGGAGAAAGATAGCTCTACACACCAGGTCACAATTTGGTGACAATATAGAGATTTATATTTGTATGTAGTTATCTTCCTCTTTACCTAAAGTGACAAACAAAGTGATATCTAGAAATATATATACATAAAGTATAGGTGGAGAGAAGGGCTGGGACAAATATTTCATAATTAATTGATTCTCTCTCTATTGGTGATTCAATTAAACATAAATGTTGAATTAAATTATTTGTATATAAAACATTCTTAGGTGCTATTCAATAAGTTACAGAAAGATACATATAAGCTGCAAGAATTAGGCCTCTGGATAGATTTGATTTGTTCTGTTTTCTCTCATATTCCAATCAATGGCCTCACTTACTAGCAGCTTCCATAATCCTTGCTCAAATATTCAGTGTTTATAAAACATCAGCCGGTCATCACTCAGAACCTTCTACAAGCAAACAAAAAATCCCCACAGACCTTGTGCAGAATGCATAGACAGAAAAAACAACACACCCATCATTTCCCATTTCTTCTCCTGAGACATATGTTTAAAAGATGGAAAAATAGTCACTTGGTTGCTATTGTGAATTTCACAGTGTTTTCCCTGCAACATGTAGACTTTTTTCTTTTTTTGCTTCATATTTGTGAAGAACAATACATCCCCCCACCCTGCCCAAATAAAGGTGTTTTATCTAAGGCTCTAAAGGATCTCTTACTCAAAGCAGCAGTGGTTTATTCCTCACAACAAGAAAATACAACTTCCTGTGCTATCAAAACCTCAATCTCTCTTTAGAAATCCCAGTTTCCTCTCCAGTCCCTCCTTGCTCCCCCTCCCCCACATTTTATAGCAGTATTTGAAATTCAGTTACAGGCTGCAACAGTCCAAATGTGGACTTGTTCTAGTACATATGCATTATACCTTATTCATTTGGGTTATTTAATTTCTTTTTAAAGTGTTTTGTAAAAGTCTACATCAACCACAATTTCTTATAAAGGTGGGGAGGGTACAGACAGAAAGAAAGAGAAGGAAAGAAAGGGAAAGAGAAAGAAGAAAAGAAAGCGATAAAAACCAGCAAGGACAAAAAAAGAGAACCAGATAAAAAATAAGCAGTTACTTATTAACCTGTAGACAATATAAAGATATGTTGTTTTACAGGTCAAATGAATACAGTCCTTTTAAAAGTGTACACTCCATCAGGCATCATCAAGTGTCTTTCTCCACGGCCAGTTACGAGTTCTGCAGATCTATTGAGAGTGAAGGACAGAGTGCAACAAATGCTACTATTATTACTCCTGAATGTCAGTGTTCTCTTCATTCGCCAAATCATGTTGCAGTGTGAATAGTGCAGCTCATTCTTGGAATTATTTCATTAGTGCAGGCAAGTATAAAATGCTAATGGAGCTGCACTGTTATGCTAGAACAATAAAACAACAGTAGCACAAACTCAGAAACAACAGTGAAACAAACTCTGTTTTCTGAGCTTGGAAGCTTATCTGTTAATTTCATTGTGAGAAATCAACAAGTGAGATGGGAATGGAAGAAATGTTTTTAGGCAATCATCTGGGAAGAAAAGTGCTCATGTTAAATCTCTGGCATTCTAGCACTGCCTTTGCTGCACACCAGTTAGAAAGTTGAATCTTACAAATATGGAAAAAGAAATATCAAAAGAAAAAGATTTTTTTTACTCAGCAGACGTTATCAATTTATTAACAGCAGTGTAATCGTAATTTTTAATAACATAGGTGTATGTAAATTTATACATATACACACAGCTCATACATAATGTGCATGCATGTCTGCACATATATAAGTAAAATACAACAGACATAGGCATACATGTATATGATATGTGTGTGTATATATATATATGCCATATGCAAACACACATATATAATATATATCTATGGTCAGTTCATAACACAGTCCAGAAGACTTTTTAAATGAGCCTGATTGTCATACTTAGTGTACACGATTTACCTGACAGTGCAAGCATGATGAATATGCACATATACTCATCCTTCATTGTGATTTGAACATATTTCTTCCTCTTCTCTGCTCACTCTGCTGCACTTACCCACCTTTTCATGAACAAACTATGTATAGCTACAGTTTACAGCTTTTCTACTATGATTATACATTTTATGCACTATCAAGAACATTAACGATATAGGTCAAGGTTATCCATGATGGTGGCTCTGTAGAACATTTGGTCCTTTAGAAATTTAACAAACTGCTATGTTATTGCACAACGCATTTTAATACTATTTATTCTCTGAAATGACTCTAAAAGTCTCACTAGTAAATCAAAAAGAAGATGCCACTAAGTACATATTCAGGGTCTTGTGTTATTTTTGGTATACTTGAATTCTTTCAGTGCTTGGAAAACACACCTGCTTGCTTTTGGGCTGGAGACTCTTTTACAGTAAAAGCATCATCTCAGATGCTTTTTTCTTCACCTCAGAAGAAACTAGGACAGAATATGCAGGTAGAAACTTAGCAGCCCCCTCCACCGACTGCACTCTCTTCCCACTGCACAGTAAGAGGACTCTGATGTCTTTTTTTTTCCACCACTGTTATTTTGAAGATCAATTTCAAATTCCTTTAAAATGTAACTTTCATATTCTCAAGAGAATGGGTTTCACTGGATGCTCAGTCTTTTTCTAGTTTTCTGTGAGAACTTCCAAGACAGTCTAGATAAAGTCTTAAGGCCCATTTTGTAGGAATCTTCCTCTGGCTTTTTATGTGTTTCCAGTTCAGTAGCAGTTAAGAAATAACATCTAGTTTATTAAAGAAATACTGAGTATGGCTTTATAGTTACACTGTCATGTTTATCTGTAATGCTGCCTTTTCAATGACATTGAGAAGGGTAAAACTTCATCAGTGTCCAGTGAACTGTTTTCTTCTGAAAATGTTCAGAATTTTTATAAGCTAGCTCTAAAAGCTTCTGAAGGAAAAACTTAAAGTGCCTCAATAAATAATACATGCAAGCAAATTATATATTAAATGTGCTATGGGAACATTTACAAAAATAAAATGTTTAATTTATTAAATAAAATATCCCCAACACGAAGATGGACTATTTTGATCTGGCTCATATCAATAAGAAATAATAAAAAGAGAAAATGGAAATAAAGATCACTTTTTTGCAATAACGCCCCCTCACAGAGGGAGGCAGAAGTCTTGAGGAATAGGTAAGGTAGGTTTTCATTTGTAAGAATTCATATTAAAAATAATCCTAGCTCTAAATTTCAAATTGTCAACTTCTAGTTTGAAAAACAACATGTATGCCCATGCAGCGGTCATCAACACAGTGGCCATGCAAATGTTATACACGTACAATGCCAATACAACCAAAAATAAATTATTTAATAAAGTGTGTATGTTGGTTATGACAGCAATAGTACCAATACAAAAATGACACTGAGGTCAGAATCTTTGCACTCTGAATAGCAAGCCATAACCACAGAGTAATTTGTTTTCTCTAGAGATCTTTATCCCCTGCTATGTCTCAAACATAACCAGTGATCTCCGTGCTTTAGATTATTCATGTTATATCAGCCTATAATATCTATAACATTGTAAAGGCATTTAACATGGCTAATGTCCCCCATTAGCTCCTTCTAATGAAATATAGGTTATATCATTATTATTTTGCTATGCTTAATAGGGTGTACTACAAGATGAGTGATTGTTTCTGCACAAAGGGCATTAATCGACAAAGACCATGCACAGTTTTGCTTGCACGGTTAAAAAAAAGAAAAGAAAAGATTGAGGAAGGAAAGAATACGCTGCTGGACAAGCACAGTATAAGATTCACCTGCCTCAGCATTTATAGTTTGTCCTATCAAAATCCTTAGTTTCAACATGTGATCTTGAAATTAATATTGTATGTAACTAAACCTAGCTTCAGCCTTTACTAAAAAAAGACTAGCTGGAGGACATTTTTACACCAGTGGCATGACAATATCCTACCAGAAGACAAAAAAAAGGGCATGTGTTTAATTTATCATGTTGTAACACAATGCGTGCAGTGCAGGCAGCATCTTTTTTTGTTTTACTTGATTCTGGCAATGAATGGTGCTGGCAAAGCACCTCCTTAAACAATCCCTTTAGTCCTTGGAAAGACTCTTCAGGGAAATAGCTAGACCCCCTCTTGTCTTCCATCAAATCACTTCAGTGTTTTCTTGTAGGGTTGGATGCCACCTGATTTCCCAAGTTCCTCCAGGTAGTGTATCATACAAGAGTGTCTTCTTTCTATCTGGCTTTATCTCTGCAAAGAACATTCTTCATGTAGAGAACACCAGTCTTCTTTTTCCACCCACAGGCTGAAGCAAAAAAAAATGAGGTGAATCCATAGAAACTCCCAGTAGCTATACAGCAGAAATCACAAAGTTTTAGTCAAATATAGTTTTCCCTTTTTTTCATCCACATCAAAGGCATGAATACAACAAGGCATTGTTAGTTGTGGTGGGCAAACTGAAGAGTCTGCTGATATAACAGATTGGGGTTTAAGGCCTTTGTCTATGCAGAGTTACAATAATGCAGAAGCGAAATTGATTAGAAAGACAGGGGAGAAGAAAATAAAAGATAGAAACTGAGAGAAAGAGAGAAGGTACGTCTTGGTAATGTCTAAAAAGTCAATACTGTGTCTACAGATGGAGAAGCCCACATTGTTTGCCCTTTGAAAGCTTCTCCACAACTTTGTCATTAATACTGTCAAAGTTAAGAACACATTTTAATGTAGTTCAGCGGCAGTTGAACACATTCATTCCCGCAGCCCAGAAGAAGAAATGCTAGGAGACTTTAGCCTAAAATATCCAAGTAGACTGGAGATGCCTTGGCCAAGTTTTGAAGGAGGGAGTGGATTTCTTTGATGTTGAGTCTCATGTGAGGCTCCCGCTGCCAACAGCCCAGCATCAAGTCATACACTTCCTTTGGGCATGTGCGAGGTCGCTGCAGGACTCGGCCCTGAGTGATGCACTCAATCACCTAAGAAAAATCACAAGCAAAGGATCAGCACAGTTGTGCCAGCTACATAGAGTTCATCCATGGAAGAGTTAACTTTAACCACAGCAGCTTCACTGGTGGCTGCCATGCAGACATCTCTGGAAAGGATTGCTTTTCTAGGACTGCTCAGAACGAGCAGCAGTATATGATCTGGAAAATACACTGTAATGTAAGTGATCAAAGAGCAATGACTTCACTCATGTTGAGTTCACCCACATTGTCCACTCCACACATAGGGATTTGGCGCTGGGAATTAATCCCATAACTTTTCTCTGTACCCAACTACCACCTCAGAGGGAGGATTAATTTTAAACCTGCTCATAGAGCATCAATGCATCTCCTTCTCTATACCCTCTGCAAATTTATGAGAATCACTGTGGCTAATCTCTAGAAGGGGAATACCTGTGATTGCCTAGAAATCAATAGATATTTTGATTACCTCAATCTAATCTGTCCATGGTTGTGGACAACCTCTCTGAAACAGTACCATGTAAGATACATGTGTTCAGAAGATAGCTAAGGTCCTTTTCATTGTCTCATAGTCTACCCAGAGAAGACTTTATGCTATATAAGGGAAAAAGTTAAATTCCAACTGTTCTAGTTCTTCTTGAACACCTTTCAGCCATTCAGGGGAGAAAAGGGTGAAAAAGAAGAAATTCAACCATATGGTTCATGACAATACAATAAATTCTGTATATAGGTATTGGCCTCTAAGAAATAAATTTGTTGCTGTTCCTTCTGCAGAGAAGCCACACCAACAATTAGCACGACAGCTTTCCCAATGCAATTTGAGAATATATTACACACACCTCATTGTTTGAGAGCTGATACCATGGCTGTTTGCCATAAGTAAAGATTTCCCATAATACAACCCCCAGGCTCCAGACATCGCTTTCTGTGGTGAACTTCCTGTACATTATACTCTCTGGAGGCATCCAACGAATGGGCAGCATGGTGTGACCCCCAACCTGAGAAAAATCAAATAAAAGAATTAGAAATAGTTTCTTCAGACCCTCACAAGATGTTAAACATGGAGAATCCAGGGTTTCTTTTTTTTACCATCTAGTAACATTCACTTTGAGGAGCTTTGAAGAACTTTAGATTCGTGGTTCAAACTCCTCTCTCCCAGCAACAATCAGTTGTTGAACAATCAGTTCCTCCACAAAAGTCTCAAAAGATGTTGTTTCTGAAGTCCAAACTAATCTTTAATGTTTACTTGGCACACTCTAGCTAAAGAACAGAAAAGTCTGTACTACACTACCACCTGACTTTGAATTAGGCCAGTTTTACTCTCTATTTTAACACTCAAGAAACTAAAAGAGATTCGTTAAATGAAATCTGGACAGGTGATTCTCCTAGAAACTCAGCAACATGAACTGAAAAACCTGAAGACACAGTGGTCTGACTGTATGAAATGGTAGGATTGGATCTGTATGGTTGAATATCCTAATTTTGACTGAATTAAAGCAATGCTATTTTCTGTTGTTAAGTTCCACAGTTAATGCATCAAATTATTTTGTCCCTGTCCATTAAAAAAAAAAATCAGTCCTTTGTATATATTCCCTTGATAATAAACCACTTGTAAGATATGGATTCCTACTCCAAATCAACTCCTGTTGAATGGGACCTTCACTGAATTAATGCCTTTTGGAAAGCTTTTAGAACAATTTTAATTTTCCCCAGAAATTGAAACTTCCTTAGACTTAAGTTTCCTAGCCTTAATTTAAATTATTAGAAGAATTTTATTTCTGGGTTCTAAACAATTTATTGTTCCTGGCATGTCCTATTCTGGTTGGATCACATCAATAAGAAATCTATTTAAGTAATTTTTAAACAGTGTAACTTCTGAGACTGTGATATGAATATACAGATATGCTAGTTACTTTTGTACCATGAGAGCTGAGAGTATTTCCAAGGAAGATTTAAAAAAAAAAAGAAAAGCTTTTTCAAGGATATTTTACTCTTGATTAACTCATTTTCCTTTCTGAAAATATATTTAGTTATGAAACCACATTTACACTTTCAGGATTCTGTTGATTCAAAATATAATTTCTCCTTTTGGGATGTAACATTTATTGTTATAAATAATGGCCTTCTTGTTCTCATGTTCAAACAGCAAATGGAAGAAAAACTCAGCAGTCAGGGTTGACATTATTTCTAAATCACACAGGATATCCATTACCAGTTATTTGTCGACAATTCAGTGTTAGTGCAGCATACCAAACACAGCTATGGCTGTGAGGGCTCAGTCCTGTTCTGTGCATCACCACAAGTCCGTGTTCACTACTGATTTCATAGAAACAGAAAGTCATGCTAAAATTTTCACAGACTTGGTTTATTATGAGGCCCTTCTTCTACTCCCTCCACATAAGATGTTATGCAAGTGATGGAGGAATATTACTTAGAAGGTTGTTGAATGACAGGCAGGGCTCCCAATTTCAGTTCCCAGCTACACCATGGATGTGTTTCTGACTCCATGCAGGTTGCTATGCACAGGTGTCTGAGCCATTTAAAAACGAACCCAGTTCCTGTGCCCTGCATTGATAGAGAATGGATACACATTTTTAAGTGCTTTTTCCAATTTGGCCCATTTATCTCTATGTTAACAGTTTATCTCTCTGGCAGACAGACTGATTGTAAGGCTCTGTGCTTTGCTATTTTTCATCAGCTTTGACTGAGAGGCCTCTCAATGATGTGGGGAGTTTGAGCACACCAACGTGCTGAGATGCAATTAAACCTTCAGTTTCCCACCTTATCATAGCCTAAACTGACATGACAACCAAACACTTAAAACCACCACCAGTTTTAAGCCAGTCTTGAGAGGTATTTCATTAGAAATACAAAAAAGCTAGTCCCTTAGAAACATGCAGACACATACATTCATTCAAAGGGCAAGTGCCATTAAAAGGTGGTTAGTGATGAGAACCTTTTGGTCTCATCAAATATTAAAATTGCTCTTACATCTGTTCATCATGTAACCTCTGCTACTGGTTCTGTTCAGCAATTTCTTTGACTCATTCCTTTAAATATTAATGAAAGCTATAGACAATAAAATATTTGACTCTACTCTTTTTTTGGTCACATCTTAAATCAAGAGATTTTGAAAAAGCAATTAAAAAAATCCCCAACCACTCTTCAAATCTTCTTATCTTCTACAGATCCAGTCTATTTTTGGTAGGATTCTATGCTGGGTTTCCAGTGTCACTGAGGAAAATGAAGGACACACCTCTAGACTGATGATGATAAACTGGCACCAAATGATGGCTCTGCAACAAACTGTTCTGTAACATCACACACCTAGCTGTCTTTGCAGTTGTAACAAGACCAAGAATTCAATTTAGAGGTAAGCATGAGGCACAGGGCTCACTGGTGTTCTTCTCAAATCATCATGCCTTGAGTTGTGTCTGTTTCTGTCCCTGAAGTCACAAGACTTCACTGGACAGAGGACTTGACCAGTACTGAGGAGTCCTGAGGTCTCTCCATCTCTATCATTCCTATAACTTCAAACACCTCAGCATCTTTTTGAAGACAGAATTTATTGTCTTTCAAAGTATCAACAAATGTATTATATAGAGTGGTCTCCTTCACAGATGGCACTGTGATGAAGACAAGATAACCTGTGCAACACTGATCATCTCCTACAGCTGTGCATCTACCCACGGTCTAAGAGCAACTTGCACTTCAGTTCCATCAAAAGCACACATATTGGCTAAAGACACTTCTTCTAAATGCATGATTCCTTCTGTATTAAAAATCAGTGGTAACTGAGTCAATGCTCACTCAGCTCAGAAAAGCACTAAGAGCTGGGCTAGTTGTATGCCTAAAATGAAGCACATACTTCACAGTTTTTTGAACCGAAGCCTAGGACTTGACACAACTGTTTGCAGGATGCCTGAAACAAATTGCATCTGTTGAGAGTTTATTTTTATTTTTATCCTATGAGTCCAAGCATCCAGGGTTGTGCCGTAACAGCAGTGAAGAGATGCAGGGTGCCTTTTTGCTGTTGTCATACTCCCAGCAAGGCTAGGAGGTGTTTTCCAAGAAGCACCAGTGAATGAAAACATGACTTCACTGACCAAAGTTTAAAGGTTCTGAGTGCTCCAAAGACATGCCTTCAGCATATCCATTAATAAGAAATGCAAGTTACTATGAAGCTCTCAGGTATCACCAGCATTCTGCAGTATAAAGTCCCTGCCATGCACACCATAATTTCAGTGTTGCTTGATACAGATACATTTCCAATGGTTTTGTGCTGAACAGACTACAGTTATGTGTAAATAAAACCTTTATATTCAGTCTAGCTGAAGTTATGACAGGATTAAAAGCATTAGAGTTTAAACTTAATATGCTATCAATTTAAAATCCATAATGTAGCTGTATGACCACTTGACGTATAAAAATTAGAGTAGATTTTCTTGATACTTACCAGAAAGCAGCTGTGTTATCACCATAATACCATTACTTACTTCCAAATACCAGTTTATGAAGGCACCCAGTTTATGAAGTACACCCTAGCCCAGCTATAGCCTGTCATTATATTCACTAGCTGTTTTTACTAGCAATACTGGGCTAGAAAACCTGGTGAATTAGCCTCTGCAATGTGCAAAGAATCCATGGGGAGAAGATTGCTATGCTCAATCAGTGAATTGTCATGTCCTCCAAAGAAGCTCTTCTAAGGAAAAACTGCCACAATGTCCCATGTATGAAGTGTTGCACTTTCAACAATACAATCTCATTAACATTTGTCACCACTTTAAGCAACCATCTTTTCAATGAATTTAGCACTTTGAAAGGTGACAGAGCAGCTGGCCTTGAATATTGTTTAAATCTATTTGCAAACATTAATATTCTAGGGCTGCTATAGAGGGACCATGTCTTAGTCTTGAAGAAGGGCCTCTGCTTTAATAGTTAAAGTGTTTTCTCTTTCTTCCAATTAAAAATACATCTGTCTATACCCTAACATGTTCACTATTCCAATTTCATGGCCCAGCTGCCATAGAAATCCAAGGCACTGTTTTCTGATGATTGTGAGAAAATGGATATACTCTCTTACAGAAAAAAAACAAATGAAGCCTTGCAGTCCTGCTGGAAACAGAAGACAGTGAGTGGAGCTAAGGCGAAGCCAACCTACAGAGAAATGGAAGGTAGAAGTGGTAGGCAGGGCTGCACAGCTAAGACACAAGCCACAGCCCAGGAAAGGCACAAGAGTCACATGGAGTCATCACATAGAATCACCAAGGTTGTCCGAGGCCTGAAAATCACCTAGTTCATGCATAGCATCACCACAGTCATCCCTAAACCATGTCCCTAAGTGCCATGTCCAGATCCCTCTTGAATACTTCCAGAGGCTGTGACTCCACCACTTTTCTGGGCAATTTATTCCGATGCCTAACCACACTTTCAGAGAAAAATAATTTTCTAATCTGAACCTTCCCTGCAGTAATTTAAGGCCATTTCCTCTCATCCTTTTGCTTGAGACATGGTAGAAAAGAATGACCCTTACCTCACTACAACTTCCTTTCAGGCAATTGTAGAGAGCAATAAATTCTCACCTCAGCTTCTCCTTCTCTAGACTAAAAAACACCAGCTCCCTCAGCTGCTCCTCGTAAGACCTGTGCTCCAGACCCTTCACTAGCTCTGTTTCCCTGCTCTGGACATACTTCAGTAGCTCAGAGCAAGGGGTCCACAACTGGACGTAGGATTTGAGGTGTGGCTTCACCAGTATGGAGTACAGTGGGACAATCACTGCCTTCATCCTGCTGGACACACTATGTCTGATACAGGCCAGCATGCAATTGGCCTTCCTGGCTACCTGGGCATGTGCTGGCTCATGTTAAGCTGGCTGTTGACCAGTACTCCTAAGTCTCTTTCTGCTGAACAGCTCTTAAAGCACTCGTCCCCCAGCCTGTAACACTGCATGGGGTTGCTGTGACCAAAGTGCAGAATCCAGCACTTTGTTGAACCTCATGCAGCTGTCCTTAGGCCATTGGTCCATTCCATCAAGATCTCTCTTGCAGAGTTTTCTGACCCTCAGGCAGATCAACCAGTACTATTGCTAAGATGACCACTCAATCAATTCACACCAGGTTTATGCCTTACTCATCTGAGTGCCATGAGGAGGGATTGGCCACTTTTTTGCAATGCATGCCAGCTGCAGCCTGGTGTAACCGTGAGTTCACCGAGGGCTGTGGTGCTGAGGGTGATGGATGGCTTTGGGGCTCCACAACCCAGCTGTAGGGTGCTGCACTGGCTATCAAGGGACAGGACAGAGACCAGTCAGAACAGTCTTCCTCCTAAATGCTGGTGACCATGTTTGGGGAGGCTCCAGCACCCCTGGAGAGGACGTCAAATGGAATTTCCCGCTTTTGCAGGCATTGTGTTACATAACGCTTTTCTGATTTCCCCCCCTCCCCCACCCCTCCAATTTCTGGCTTTAAGTAGTAGATTACTCTGAATTCATGCAGTAAAAAGCACAGCAACCAATTGCATAGCCTTGGAAAACAGATTTCCTCATTAACATTTCACGTTCCCATGTTCCCACGATTCCTGCAGAGTGACATTTCAGTTATGTGTCATAGCACTTTGTATATTCTCTAAAGACTAGCAATGCTTTTTCTGCCAAGAGGATAAAAGTAATCTCTTTACTTTGTTAGCCCAATGAAGCTGAATGAGTATCAGGGGTTCAGCCCTGATCCTATCCCAATGTCCTGTCTAGCTTTTCTGGTGCATCTTTCCAGAGTCCTGCTGGTTTTGGGCCTTTTGCAATCCAGAGTGGTAGACTTGAGTGCAGCAACATAGTCCAGCGTATGTCCAAATTTAAAGTCGTGGCAAGTATATATTCAACCGCTTTAACACAACTGCACCTTAGTCTGTCAAACTAGAAAGGAGCTGAATCTTTTGAATCATTTGTTCACCCCCTCCTAAAAAAAAATCCTGTACACTTGCAATATAATGCCATTTTAGGGTATTTTTCACTATTTATATTTTGGTCTTCTGACTTGTTTCCCCATCTCAGAATGATATAACTGCAAAGAAATGTTCTTTGCAAAAATTATCATGACTTATTCCTAAAACTGAAAACTTCTCCTCTCTTGCTGAACATCTGCTCTTTCCCCCTCACAAAAGCTGGCAAATGTTTCTCTCAGCACAGGGAAAAAAAAAATCTATAATTGTTATTTTAATTTCTTTCATGCCCTGGCCTTCCAGACGAAGTCACTGTCTTCTCTTGAAATATCAGTCCTGCATGTCTACTTGCAGAAAAACAATATATTATTTTCATAGTCATGATAAGGCATACCACTCCAACACAAGGGGTTACTGATTTATAAAATAAGGCATATTATTAGCCAATAGCTAAAAATGAGTACTTTCATTTTCAATTTTAACCCTGCTTTGGTTCATCTCCATTAAAAGGGGCTTATGTCTAAATTTCTTACTTAATCCTACCAGGGGTTTTGTCTGAAAAGTGAAACGCGGCCTACAGCATTTATTATACTGTAAAAGATCTCTTCAATTGCTTAGCATCAGCTCAGTATTGTGTGTCAATTTTGTGTTGTGGAGATAATATTCTTCTAATTAGCCTCTATAAAACTATGAACAGTATGGAGAAGATGAAGAAAGACCAGTTACTTGGATGTTCACATAACACAACAACCAGAAGGTACCTAAAAAATGTGTAAATGGCAGGTTCATAATGAACAAAAAGAGGCACTCTGTCACCTAATGTACATTTGCTTGTGGAACTCACTGACATGAGATACTCCCAATGTGGAAGGTCTATCTGGAATCAAAAAGTGATTAAACAAACTGATGAAGGATAAAATCTGAGAAGGATTATTAAATATAAGGACACCATTTCTGGCCCAGGAAGCTCTGGAGCTGCAGAATGCTGGAGGCTAAGAGAGTACTTGAGGAAAATATTAATATATGCTTAGTGTGTTTCCATACTATTCCACAGTCATCAGTTTCTCACATTGACACAATCCTGGACTAAAACGGCTTTTGGAGAAGTTATTCATATGTTTCTGTATAGATGGGTCACATATTGCAATATGCAGTTCTTACTAAACCTCTGACCAATGGAGGTTGCTAAACTAAACCTCTAGCTTATGGAGGGCTAGAAATGATTCTGGCAAAAAGATGGAATGAAGGGGAGATACTACATGAAATCAAAATAGATGAATGATCTAGAGCATCTTGCAATTCAGCATCTTCCAAAGATCTTAAAATGTAAATTTGAAGAGATACAGAAAGGGTGCCTATTGTTGTGTTTTACATAACACAATATCAACTTGCGCTATACAAATATACAGGATAATTAATAAACTATAGTAGTTGTTGCACTATACAGGCCATTTACTCTTCTAAAAAAAGAAGATGAAGTGCTCTGGATGTAAGACCAGATAAGTGCTACAAAGAAGGTGACATGAATCACATCTCTGATTAAAAGAAAGATCCCTTATCAGAAAGACAGAAGGGAAGTTAAGTTGAGGAGAAATCTGCACCACTTAAAATGAAAGGACAACAGATTTTTGGTGTCCCAGATGAAGCGTGTATGAATAAAAAAACCAAGTCTATTCCTCTAAAATGTAATTTCTTTTGAGTCAAAATGATAAAGTATCCTGGTGTTAAACAACAAACAATAACCTAAGCTAAGAGAAAGGAAAATATGCTGTGGAAAATTGGAAGGAATGACATTTTGAACAGTATATTTCAGTGAATTCAATATAGATCTAAATTCATTTCTGAACATGGGAATTCAGGACCTTAGTGAAAAAGCGGGGAGATTGGATAAGCCAGAGAAGATCTGTTGAATCAGATGGCCCGTCCTTTCTAAAATACTCTTCATTCTCCTAATTTTCCATATCAAGTTATGCCACATCATACATAGTTACTGATCACTCCAGTGGCATGACTTTCACCTCAGAATGTTGAGTTTATGTGAGGTCCTTTTTTATTGAAGTCCTTACAAAAACTTGCCACTATATCCCTTGTACCTTACCACTGTGTCTACATCTGAGTGTCTGCTGGTTGTACTAGCAGATGAAGAGAGATATGAAGTACCAGCAGACAAGCAGCTGGAATGACTCATGTTAAAATCTTCACAGGCTCCAGGATGATCATCTAATCTCTCCAAGTCAACAGCAAAACAATTTTGCAATGCAATATTAATGAATTGCAGCTACTGCCTTTCTGATTTTCAAAGTGGTTTATAATATATCAAATTCCACTTTTTATATGAATCCTAAGTAGTTTGGGCTACCAGGGCTAAGGAGTTTTTAAAAATAATCTTTAATATGCATTGGAAAACTGGCTTCTACAAATCTGTGTCACAGCTAAAATTCAACACTCTTTTGCTTTTTCAGGTGGGGGTTGAAGGTGTAATGTGATGAGATGCTAGATGAACAGCACTGTCAATATCAACAAGTTGCAGGCACTTGAGCACAGACTCTTGAAAGTCAAATATCACACCACATAACACAGTTTGTTTTCACTTGGAAATCTCTTACTGCTAATGTCAAGTCTAAAAGCTATTTCTTAGTTACTAAAGATCATAACTTTTCCCCATATTTTACTGAAAAACCACATTTTTCTTCAAATTTACTGTAGGTTAACATAGCATGTCTGGCTCTATTGGTCATGTCAAATTACATCACAGGAGAAGAGGGGAGCAACAGAGCTTGGATTGTAGCTTTACTTCTCCCTTGTGAGTCACAAAAGTATTTTTATAATGTACACTGCATGGGAGCACCACAATTTTTAGCTAAAATGTCTCAGATGTTCCAGTTCTTTGAATTTTGTAAGACAGTCTCTTTCCCCTTCCCCCAGATGCTAATAAAGAAGCCAATGACAAGGTCCTTGTACTCATATTCCTTCTCTTCTGCAGTCTTGATGATGTTTTCTGCTTCACACTTTCTCTGGACCATAATTTGTTTACATAAACTGGAAAACACAAGAGAAAAGTTTCACTAAAATAGAACAGAAAAAATTCTCTGTTGTTTTTCCAGCATGAATTCTAGTTTTTGTCTTCTTACTTGTGCTACAACATCATTCTATGAGTTGAAACAGGCATTTGCTCTGAGATGAGGCATCCATCAAACAACATGCAACACAATCATTAGAAATACAAGTAACTGCTATTACTGGAGGGACAAAACCTCATTCCTATGGAGCTTGCAAAATCCTAAATTGTTCTCATCAAATTCGTATGTTGAATTATTCCTCAAGCCATGCTTAAAATATTGTTCTGGGATACAAGAGCCAAAGTGTAGCTCAAGGAGTGATGAACTCATTTTATAGCTCTTGGACAAATTCCTATACTGGTGTAAAGGGAAAATTTGCAGAAGAGGGCCTGGAACCATAAATTTGGCATTTGGTTTTGTATTAAGTTTTGGGTTGTTTTGTTTTCTTCCTTTTCAGTACTTGTCTCTACCCTCGGCACTGTAATTTTCCATTTGGGAAACAATATCCGGGATTGTGTATACAGTGGTTCTTGGAATTCACATGACTGCATTTGTTTAATACCAACATTGAGCTTTAAATTCCGCCTGTGATGTTGAAGCATTTTACCTTCTGCCTGGAGGCTGCATAACCTCCTGAGAAGCCACCATTGGCAGAACGTGTTAGTCTAGTAAGAAACGACCCCAAATCTTCCCTGCGTGTATTCATTCACCGAGGGCATGTCATCAGGGCAGAGGTTTGGCTTTCTGATATAAAGCCTCTTTGACTTGCTTATTACAGGTGATCCTGGGGAGGTAAGGAGGATCAGAGTAAACTTTGAAAGCATTTTAGACTCTGCACCAGCACCACTGCATTTCAGGTAAGGACTCTCTGAAGATCTGACATGCAGATTTCCACACTACAGATTGTGGAATATACTCCTCACATCCTTCACCAAATGTTGGTAGTGTATAAACAAAGAAGAGATGGGTGGGAAAGAAACACACAACTGCACCTATTTTCCTTGCTCTTCCCTCATATTTTGTTGTGCCCCAAGGGAGCACTCCTTCCACATTTTCCTCTGATTGAAGCTACTCCTTACTGTAACCATGCAGCTCTGAGGTGGTTCCATCCTCACACATGCTTATCTTCCTCTCTGGATAAATAAGAGTCCTGTTACACATGGAATCCTCTGTTTTCTGCACTTTAATAATTACTTCAAAATAAATATAGAAACATAATTTTAGTTCACCTGCTCCAATAAAAGTAGGATCTGCAGTAAAACTGAGAGCTCAAAGGCTAGATCTATTAAAAAAAAAAAAAAAATGGCCACAATTTTACACCAAAGTAGTTAGGACAAGGGAGAGATTTAATTTAATTTTTTAGATTTCTACTATTAGAACTGCAGGTCAACTTTATAATCTTCAATATAAATCTAACATGCAGATTTCCCACACGCCAGAGTTGCCAAGATTCATGAAGTCCTGGAGATATTCAAAATAAGCCAAGTGGGAAATGAAGGTACTATGTTCTTAGGACAACATATTCAATTTTGGAAGGGTTTTCTGAGATTGTCTACAGACATAGTTTTTTAGACTGTCAGGGATACTTCAGGCTAGGACTCTCAAATCAAACTCTGTGAAAATCTGTTACTAAACCAAGTGATATTTCTATTCGGCTGGAACTAGTATTTTGACCTCTGCTTGTATAATACCTAGTTCAATGGAGTCCTGATCTACACAGGCTTGCAGTGCCATAATAATAATAATAGTAACACCACCACCACCACTTTTTCTAGTAATTTGTAAAAAATTACAAATGGGTTCACCATAGCAGCTGCAATGTTACTTTTTTATATGACAGTGGGTTAATATAGCGCTAATACTGTTTGTGAGTCTTTGTACTTCAGAATATTTTTCATCTGCTCCAGATGAAAACTTCTGAAATATTGTTCCATAAAGTCTGCATTTCCTCTTAAAGTCATGCTACTTTATATTACTCTTTGGACATGTTTAGGATGATCCCCACTGAGTATTATCACATGCACTCAATGAAGTTTTTATTGAAATGTTATGTGCTTCAGCCCTTAGTATATTATTTTCTTTGCTTTATTGCCAGGCAAATCTATTTATTCTTTCTGTGTATTAAGCCATCACATTCGCCAAAATAGCCTCTGTGGTTATTTCCATCAAAAACGTCCCTGGATCTTATATCCATCAGGGGTGTTTCTGGTGTTCCCATTAGCCTTGACCCCACACTTAGGCTGCAGCCCCATTTTATTTTCCTTTCCTCTCTGCCAGATAGCAGTTCTCCTTCAAGACTCTTCAGCCACTGAGCTAAGAGATTTTTATTAATGAAAAGCAGATGCAACACTTAAGTTCTAATAGAATCTTCTCCTAATAAAATCTTCCTACCATGATAATTTTGAGTTTGAAAACACATTGTATTGTGAAAACCCATTCTGTATGATTATTCCAGTCTTCCAGAACAGAGTGTTAATTTTGTGACTTGTTAATTTTTTCAGTGAGCTTATGCTGAGTAGTTAAGGCTGACAAAAGATACTGCCTTGCTAGTATGGCAAGTACATGTGAACATTGACAATTTAAATGAATGTCCTCCAAGTTGCTGAAGTGTGCATTTATCTATTTTAAGTTGCTTTTCAATTCTTTTGTACACATTATGTACTCATTATATTTATATATTATATTTACATACTCACTGCTATATGAGTGATTGGGTGCTCTGATGCTGAGAACCTTGAACTAGGTAGTGAAAGAACTGGATTAATGCATGATCACAGAGACTCTATTCCAAAATGTATGCTACTTAATTTTGATGTTACTCTCTCTCTATATATGTATATATATATAAAACATTATATGGCACTGCGATGTATTTGGTAAAGCATCTCACTGTTATGGTCAGTATATGTCATCTTTGGTGGAAAGCAAGAGATGCTTCCAGTTTTCTGTGAGAACTGTTGAGCTGTGGAAATAGTCAGGTGGAAGTTAGACATTTGAAAGGCAGAAATAAGGTTCCATATACTTCCCTTGCCGGTTTTGAAGAGATAGCAATGAACGTTATATGTCAGCCAATACAGAACATACTTGATTCAGACAGGAATTAAATATGACAATTCCTGGACAAAATGCAATTCGACTTCTTGCTCTTCAAAGTCAGACGACTTCCCAGATTCCATGTCCTCCTCTCCATGTGGCAGGAGAACACAGTAATGGCAAAAGGAAATGATTACCTCCATGACTATCTTAACTATAGGAAAAGTAGGGGAGAATGTTCCCTGTTAAATGGACCTAATATAGGTTACTCCCCCTGATGCACTTGCTCAAATAAGGGCCTCTTTATCCTCAGCAGTAACACTTTAATGAAGAAGCAGCTACAAAATGAAGCAACAACATGGCACTCTTGCTCTTGGGAATAGGGAAAGGAATCAAGATGACTATCAGTAGAACAGAAAAGAGGATGTGAAAATGGGAAGAGCACAGAGGGTGAGCAGAGACAAATCAATTTCCACTGGCTCCTGATGGATTTCACGGGTTGTGAGCAGGTGTCCAAAAAGCCCTGAGCTTTTCAGCTGTCACCACCAGAAGGTGGGCTCTCTCTAGGTGACACTCAGGCAGAGGTTTGGGGAAAGAATCACAGCATGCAGTCTGGCCCCAAATTTCTACAGGTCTTGAGGTTATGTCTGCCATCATAGGTACAGACATAATTGTTTTCTCCAAAACAGTAAGTACGTTTGCATTCTGTCTTGCATCAGAAGTATAGCCTTTAGTTATTCTTCATTTGAACCAGGAATTTCTTCTGCAATGTCCAACACTGGGCCAAAAAGCCTTTTCCATTACTGTCCATGTCCTAGTTCTCTTGGGAGCCTGCGCTAAAATACACAACTGGCAAGTTAGGCACCTGTAAATATCTTTACTGTGTCAAAGGTTTGCATTCTGTTATCATGCCTTAGCACCAAGGGTGAAATTTTTTCTCTGCGGGATTTCAGGCTATGCCGTGCAAGTTGCTCATGATGCTCCCAGACAGAGAGCAAGTGAAGCAATACTATACATCTTCTGCTGATTTTTAGCAGTGAGATGCACACCAATGACTATAGTGTATTTGCCAAAAGTTCATCTGCAGAATAATTAACTTTAACATGATCTACTAATGAAAATTCTTATCATTATGATTTGAGAGACTCAAATGTATTTAAAAATTAATATTTTATGTTAACATTTTATTATCCCTGTTGATATTAATTATTTTAGCAATATGCACTGTTTATGCAGAGAAAGAGAAATATGTCATAACTTAAATGAAAGCTAAAACTGCATGTACAAGCATGAATTGGGATGCTGTTTCTAGAATTCAATCATGTTTTACTAACCTGAAATAACAGAAAATCTTTTTCTATTGTGCAATGGTATCCAGAAGCAGTCTATGTGCAACCAAACTCTAGATATTTTTGTTCTGTTTTGCTGATACAAAGAAGAAGAGAGAAGAATTAAGCTCTGTAAAGGAAGAGATTGTTGTATTTAGTCTAAGGACCAATTGACAGAAGAATCACAATTGGACTATTATGTTAATACATTGTGATTCAGAAGAATCAGAAGCAGCAGAGGATATTGGATAAGCGGAATAAGAAGTCCACAAGGCAACAGACAAATTCACCTTGTACTTTTGATCTGAGAAAGTCTCCCCTTAAAAATCTCTTTCACGATATTCAAATAAATTTAAATGAATTTCACCTAGGCTACTTACGGTACTGTTACTATTCTACTCAACAAAACTATGGTGGTCAGAAAAAGAAGTTCTTGTCATTGTGAGAATTACTCATGTTTTGAAATGTCTTTGATTCAGTATCAGGCAAAAGTACTGATTATTTTCTCTTAATTTTGAGCACAGAAAAAAAAAATTTAAATGAAAAATGCTGGTGTTTCCCAGCAAAACACAGCAGCCAGAGGCTCCCAAAAGATTTCAGTTTGAATGAAAATGTAAACCAAAAATTACTCAGATAATTTAAAATAAAACGTGACTGATGCTTAATTCAGGTCACACATTCTGCACCATGCTTTTTGATACTGTGCATCCTCTAAACGGGTTCAGAAATGAAGCAAAGACATACAGAAGTCTGCTAAGAAGAATCTCAGCAGAGGCTGATGCTGGAGGGCTGGGAGGTAGAAGAGACTATTATGCCTTTGGAAGGCAGCTTCCTGTACACAGTGCCACTTCTTTCAATATGTGGGTGTGCAGCATTCAGGGGATTCCCAGTGTTTCAAGCCCTGAGTAGCTTGGCACAGTAAAAGGTTGGCAGAGGCATGATTAGTGGCTTAATGCAATATCACTGGTCTCTAAATTATTTTCATTACCACTTCCAGAAGGAATTTTTCCCCTGCTTGAAACTGCTTCATATACAACCCAGATACTGAAAATCTGCACTGAGAAAAGGTACATTTTGCGGATATTCACAGAAAAAAACAAATAAACAAAGCTGCACATGAAATCAATAAAACATGTCTTAAAACAACTGGATCCCAGATAAAGCACTAGAACATCCTATATGGGACAAAGCTACATTGAGAAGAGAATGGATTATGTTACAGCCTAAACAAAGACAAGCAACAACAAAATAATTAATTTATGAGCAAATCCTTCTAATGTTTCTCTAGGCAGACTCATTCCATGGAAAGTGAAATGATGGGAGAAAGTAATCATGAGTTGTTAAAAAAATAAAAATCTGAAATACCAACAATCAATGTCCCATTAAGATACTTAGAATGCTCTCCTTTTAGATATTAAATATTGTAGCATCACTGTATCACAACAGAACTAATCCATCTAATAATCTCTCCCTGTGTCTTGTTTTCAGCTGTGACAGAGTTAATTTTCTTCTTTCTAGCTGCTACAGTGCTATGTTTTGGATTTTGTCTGAGAATAATGTTGATAAAACACTGAGGTTTCAGTTGCTGCTCAGTAGTGCTCACCTTAAGTCAAGGAGTTTCCAGTTTCCCATGCTCTGCCAGCCAGCAGGTGCACAAAAAGCCAGGAGGGAGCACTACCAGGACAGCTGGCCCAGACAGGCCAAAGGGATATTCCATACCATGGAACATCATGCCCACTGTATAAATTTGGGGCAGTTGATTGGGAGCCACCAATCAGTGCTGTGGGATGTGCTGGGCATTGGTCGGCAGGTGCTGAACAATTGTATAGTGTGTCACACTTTTCTTGGGTTTTATTCCTTTGCCCCTCCCCGTTTCATTGATAATATTATTATTAAAATATAAATGTTAAAGTAATAATTATTATGTTATGTCAACTATTAAGCTGTTCTTATCTCAACCCACAAGTCTTACTTTTTTCTGATTCTCCCATCCCTACAGAGGTGGGGAGTCAGCAAGGGGCTGTGCAGTAATTAGCTGCTTGCTGGGATTAAGCCATGACAGACTGTTACATTGCCCTGTTTATTCAGAAACATCACAGAACATTTACAGATCCTGCACAGCTGCATAAAATTTCAGTGAAATGCAGCTTTACTGAAGTATTGTCAACCCAGGACAAAATGTTGCAACCATTTAATAGAACAGAGAATTTTTAAAGAAACCCACTGGACTAGGCTGAGAAATTAACAAAAAGACTAATGTCAAGAGAAACCGGATGCTCTACAGGAGGGGGCAGCATATTGCTTGGCATCATAACTACAATCTAGCAGACCCCTGTCATCTGCTCCTATAAAAATATACCCTGGTGTCCAAGATACATCTTTTCTGTAGTCCCATTCTGCCATGGGCTACAAGCAAAGAGGCAGCAGGGAAAATATCAAGTCTTCGCCAAGTTAAGCTCTCCTGCTCCTTCCCCTCTCTGCAGTTCTCTGGCTGAATGTCATCAAGAGACCTGGTTGGTCATTTCAGAATGTGCAATTTTTTCCCTGCTAGGGGCTTTCTCTATTTTCACATCCCATTTATCTTGTGGGGTGGGAATGATGCTGGAGAGGTTATACGTACGTGAGAGGGTGTGTGTCCAGTGTAGGGCCCTGCTTGCTGCCCAGCCAGGGACAGCAGCCCTTCAGCTCCTGCCTGCTGCAGCCTTCTTCCCCTGGTCCGTGGCAGCCGGGGAAACTGTACTGCTGCCACCGCTGCCTGGCCCTGCATACAAATTGGCATATTTAATGCCTTTCCCTTGCTCTCCTTCCCTTCTCCTCCTAAGCTGCTGTCTGGGAGCAGGGGAGCCCGGCTGCCATGGAAACTGAGCCGTCAAACATCCTGAACCTGCCGCACCAGCCTTGGGAGAGGATTCCAGTGGTGAAGCTCAAAGAAGGGGATGCTGGAGGGGGAATAGAAGTGGAGGAGTGGGAAGGTGCAAGGCTGATAGTGTCAGGAAGGGGTCTGGGCTGTTCTGTGAAGGCACTGCACAAGAGGAGTATATACAGGGCATAAAGAATCAGACATTTAGGAGAAAAACAGGATAACCATCTGTTACCAGCTTTTTCTTCACAATGATTCAAATATCTCTCTGCCCCCTTCCTCCCATCCATTTACTGTCTGGATCAAATACCCCTGAAGTATGCACATACCATATCATCAAGGGGGTTTTGACAATCCCAAATATGGATCACACATCTCAAGGACTGTTTATAGTCAGAAAAAGGAATGATTACAGAAAGCAAATAGTTTGAGGGGACCTCAGGCGCAAGCTGGCAGAGGAAAACCCCTGCCTAGGCAATAAGGCTGTGATCCTCTGCCCAGCCTTTCAGTCCTGACTCCCTTTCCCAGGCTAACTGCTGGACTGGAGTCGCATGAAAATGCAGTATTTGTGGCACAGTCTCTAGGCGCTGATGCCTTTTCTAGGCAGGCACCTAGTTCAAGACCAGCTCTGTGTCCAAAAGAATTCTGGTCTCTGCTTCAGGCTGTGTGGCTATGGGAATTGCACTTTTGTCCTCAGTTCTGTCTCCTGAGGATTTATGGGCACATAATAAATGTAAAATGAATGTTTGCTTCAATCTTAGCACCCAATTTTCAGCCTTGAAGGGACACTGTCACTTCTACCCAGTCTCATTGTAAGCTTTCAGGCCAGCAACAGAGAATTTCCTTGTGTGTCTTTTTTCTAAGCAAAGCTCCCTATGATATGATTTATTCATGAAGAGAGCCCTCAGCAGGTCAATAAAACTGGCATGCTCTCCAAAATACACAAACAAAACAGGGAAGAAGAAAACCCCACCGGGTCAGCACTTTTCTGAAGACAAGATGAAGCTGTTGATGTCCCAGGCAGACCCACTTATGCAAGGGACATAACAAATGTTTCAAGTCTCCTTCTCTGTTCCAACCTCTTGAACAATCAGCTTACTACTGCAGATTTACTTCAGATACAAGTGAGAACTTACTGTGCCATGAAGTGTCACAGGATTTTGGAGCTGAAGTACCCAACACACCTAACAAAAGCACTGCTTGGTATTCTTGTGAAACAGGGGGACCTACTGCAGTGCAGGCTGGGGAGCAGGTCTCAGGCATGACAACAAAGCGCAGACAGCCCAGTTGGCTTCCCAGAGGGATACTTCCTTCTTTGCTAAGACCACCAAAGGAGACTTCTGCTTGGATTGTTTCTTTCAGGGACTTTTATGTTGCCTTGCACCTGATCTTGCCATTGATTTGAAAAAGGACTGATCCATTATAAATTTCAGTAACCTAAGTCTGTCACATGTGAGTTGCTACTACACAAATTTGTACATAAAAGATGAATAGGTGCAGAGGAAGTGTTTGCAAGATATAAGAATGCCTGAATTAAGAAAGAGAATGATTTTAAAGGGTTTCCAGCACTTGCATAAGCCCCCAGTTTCATCCAATTGAGAGTTATTTTATTAAATAGGAAATAATGTTTGAAACAAAACATGGTAAAGGATTTACAGGAAGTAAATTTTTTTTTTTTCCCAAGCAAATAGCAAAACTGGTTAACATTACCAGGGATTCACCTGAGCCAGAAGGCATGCAGGTGGGAAACCAGGTTTCTCAACAAAAGGAATAGAGAGCTGATGCATGGAAAAAAATAACTTGTCTGTATCTTTCTGAACAGAATAGAAAAAAATATCTGCAGGAAGAGGTCCCACTCTGTCAGCCCAAAGGTAATCCACGGGATGAGTGTGAACAACGATGATACAGCCGACAAAGCATATGTGGATTTTCAAAACAGACAGCTTTGATCAGGCTCTACATCATAGACTATTAAAAAAAACAAACAAAACCCCCCAAACAAACAAACAAACAAACAAACAAACAAACAAACCCCCTGTCCACTACAAAGTTTAGAAAAGGCCCTTTTAGGCAGTGAAAACTGGTTAAAGTACAAGAAGCAGTAAGTAGGACTTCAAGGTCACTTCTCAGGTCAGAAAGAAGGCAGTAGTGAGCTCCTCAGAGGCCAGTGTTACAACGAGCTACGTTCAACATCTTCAGTAGCCTAGAGATGGAAGGGCATTGCCAGGTAGTCCAACCCAGGGAGATAAGTTTCAATGCAATTAACTAAATGGATGACAAACAGCTCAATGAGCAACAGCTGCCACAAAAACTAAAGACAGGGAGCATCACCAGCACAAATACCAACACAGGGCATCATTCTGCCAACACAAGGCACAGGGCATCATTCTGCCAGTCTACTAAGACACGGCCCCCTCACATGCCTTCAGTGTGCAGTTCTGGTCTTCAGATCTCAAGGAGGATGTAATGTAATTGGAAAGGCACAGAATAGGAGAACTAAACTTCAGTTGAGGCTTACAAAGTCACTAAAATGATGGATAAAGTGAGGTCAATCAGCAACTACTGCAGAATAGTTATTAACAGAGTCTGAAGAACTATACAAGAGAATACTCAAGAAAATTACCATGAGATAAATTCAGAAGAGATGAAAGTATTTTTATACAGAAAGGGCACTAAAATTCTGGAGCTTGTTCCCACAGTAACGAACAGTACCTGTAGGTGTAAACAAGGATGAGGCTAAATCTATGGACTGGTTCACACATAGACAATAATGGGAACTGTCAGAAATGACCTCTAACATCCCACATCCTGAGCTTATAGACTCTGGCACAGTATAAAAAAATGCCCACAAAAACTGGCAAGAGATAGGGCAGGTAACTTATAAGAAAATGTGATTCATATCTAAGAACAGGCTCAGGCATTTTTTGGAAAGGGTGGAGAGTCTGCATATTGAACTTCATTGAGCAGGGTAGGAAATTCAGGAGAGTATCCACCTAGTCAGAGAAGATTAGGGCAGAATGGAGAGCTCCGTGTATCTATGAGCTGTCTAATTTTGAAGATGGGTTGAGTTTGCACCACACTTTCTTGCTTATTTTTATGTTCCAAGTGCATTTCACATCAGTAGGAATGGATTAAACCTTTCATTTGGTAGGAAAATGAAAAATCATCTTTGAATATTGAATTAAAAGATAATGAAATGTCTGAAATCTTTGGCATTTTACAACAAGTCCTTGGGCAACCACATTTATGTGTAGTAGTTAAAGGCAGAAGCATTTGTGAATGTACTTCATCAGTGCAACTGCTCACATGTTTACAACTGTATAATTTCTATATAAATATCTTTTATATCACATATATGATATATATGGGTTTTCTCCCTCTGGAGCAAAAGATCCCAGTGCCCTAGCAATCTAAATATGCATTATGGAAAATATTTTTAATTACAGGATCTTATAATGTTTTTCCATACAATCTCTTTTTAATTCTGTACATTTGCTAGACTATATTCAGCAAGTGAGGGAGCCATTAAATATTTCTTCTAACCATGTGGCTAAAGAACTCAAGCTCTCTCTGAAGTCTGTCTTCACATCATCTTACTGGCCCTCCTCTGGACTCAGTCCAACAGGTACATATCCTTCTTATGTTGAGGGCCCCAGAGCTGGATGCAGCACTCCAGGTGGAGTCTCACAGAAGTGGAAGACAAGAACAACAATACAGATTTAAGTATGCCCATCCCCCTGCTCTTCCATGCATGTGAGAGAACCAATTTTAGCATTTATACATCAAAAAACTATTGAAACCAAAGGAGTATCTAAGTCTTTTAATTTCAGGACCTTAATCTGACACACTAGAAACTTTAGTGGTCAGGGATTTTTTCTATAAGGTAGAAGAAAGTGTTGAGGTAAAAGACTGGAAAATTCACATTACGAGTTTAATACGAGAATCTTGGAAGGACACGTAATCTTCATGTTTTGTTTGTGTTTCATAGGGGTAGGGGATTTGCTATTCAGAGAGTAGTAATCTTGAAATAGCTGTCTGGTAATAACAGTAATTTAACCCACCTGTCTGCAGAAGTCTCCAGGCTCCTTTTAAATTCTGAGTAGTTGCTCTTTAAAAGGCACAGAATCATCCTATATAATTGAAATTACAGTCGCAGAGTTTTAGTCTCTGGGATTTCAGTGTGGAGCAGAATTTCCATAGCCACCCTGGGGCTTATGTTTCCTTCAATTCGAGGCTCTCAATGCTTGCATTGAAGACCAAGATCAGAAAAATGCACCCAGATACCCGCTAGAAATCAAACAGCTTATCTTGATGTTATTCAACAGGGTCCCAAACTCAGCAATAGAAGAAAGAAGAAACCATTCAATTAACTTCCAGGCTACTTCCACGGGTCCCCTTCTAACAGAATATTATGTTTTTTCTAGAAGTTGTGGAAGCTGTTGGATGGGTGAATTGAGAGAAAAATACCATTCACCTTTGAGAATAGCAGGTATAGGTTTGCCTTATTACATCTTCTGTTACATCCAACACGAAAATGAGTCTGTCCATTTCCCTGTCTCCACTATGCAAGATTCAGGAAGACTGTCTGTCCTGATTGTCAGTGTTGGGCTGCTACTGCTGGACTTTCTGATCATATTTGGGATCTCCAGAACATTAACAGGCTTTCAGAACTTGAATGCTCTAGAGTGACTGAGCCTGTAATGGCTTTGTACTTTCTGTGTACAAGCTTGGAGTGTTGCATATAATATGCAATAATGAATGTGATTAATTTGCTATATATTAAAACTCCAGGGAGAGCCCAGCACAATCCAGTATGGAAGCCCTGGTGCTTCACTTTGCAAAAAAGCTGCAATTTTTTGACCTGAAGTGAGCTTCCACCTCGCTGAACCAGCAAGAGCTGGAATAACCCTTGCTACAAATAGAAGCCACTCATCTTCTGAAATGGTCATGAGCTGAAAAGCTAAGTTCAAATCGTCACTCTTCTTAAAAAACAAAAAAAAAAAAAAAAACCAAAAAACCCCAGAAAAGAGATACAGCTGAAGCAGAAGCAGAACTATTACATGAAATCTTCTGACTTTCACTAGTAAGTAATGGAGGACACTGGGAAACAAGGTAAAGCAGTATTTTCTCCTGCTATAGTCAAACAGAAGCATCTGTAAAACTAGAACTCAACCCACCTGGAATGTTGAGGGTTAAAATTTAATTATATCTAATCAAAGTCAAGGGCAAAGAGACTGCATGCTGAATTAAAAGATAGGTTTTTCCTGTCATAGTCATGAAGAAGACATTGTCAAACTTGATTTTCTGTCGTGCGTGTAGTTTCATATGCAGTGATAGAAGATAAGGAGTTCCAAATAAGAGCAGCAGAATTACTGGCAAGTATTTTTCATAAATAAGGAATATTTTCAAAACTTATTCCTTGCCCTGAAAATTCATCCATTTTGAAATGTCTTTCATAAATACTAACAGCTCTACTTTGAATATTCTGTGCCAACTAATGATGGGGTAAACTGATTGAGACAAAAGTATCTGGGCTTCAGACTGCTACTCATGCTGGCACTCTGTTGAGCCAAGTACTTCTGACACTATCAGGAGTTTTGGTTCTCAATGTGCTTCATGGTACCTAAGCTAAGAATTATGTGGAGCACACAAAGTTTTCTGGTCCTCTTGCATCCTAAGATATAGCTTGTCTACATTGAATCATTCCCTTCATAAATTGCACAGTACCACCTTAAAATGAGATTATTTTCTTCTAAGTTCACAGATTGTCAAAGAACATCATGCTTTAATTGTTAGTAATCTTTTCCTAGTCTCTTGCTTAAATTCTTTGATAGTCAGATTGCATTAGTTTGTTCTTACGCAAGCATTCTTTTTTTATTTCAATAGTATTCTTTCATCCCTAATGTTTATTTTAGCCTTTTGAAGCACTCATATAGTACAGTTCTTTTAGACTCTCCTTCAACAAAAATTTTAATCAGGAATGCCCTTGTACTGTACTTTGGTTAGGAGAAGTATTCTGTCCTCTCTACAACCAAGAAAAAAAAAGAAAGCTTGTTTTTCAGCTGGAATGTTTCATTAACGAAGTTTTTTTCAGTGGCTGCAGAAACATTGATGCTGGTGCAGAAAAGCAGATGTTGCAGGAATTAGCTGTTGAGATTAGAGGAGGGCAGGACCTCTGCTTTGGGCAGCAGGGCTGGTTTATGCTGCTTTAGGAGTTTGCCTACCTCTTTGTCTCCAATCATAAAACAGGCTGTCAATGTCCCTCATTGCTCAAGGATCTCTTCTCTATATGTCTTCCAGGTTTTAGTCTCATTGGCCCCTTTGCCTGTATCTTCCTATTCATCATTATCCTTTCAAGACCTGATGGTAGAAATTAATTTTGCTTTCAGGCCAAACTAACTCTCCTTCCCACATCATCGTGTCTGCAATGGCAACACTTTCCTCCTCATGCTCTTGACATTTAAACAGTCAAGAGATTCCTCTTGTCTATTTTAGTACTCTTTTCAAAGCAAATCTCAAAAGCTTTTTGGCCCTTTTCACTGTATCCTGTTTGTCCATTAGCCTTTCCTTCTTTTGTGTTTTTGCTTACTTTCCATGTCCTTTATGAGATGAAATCACCAATGGTTCTGCAACGCATTGCTCCCCATTTTTACATATGATTTAGGGACACAATTTCCATCTACTATCTGCATTTTTATTTAGAGAAAATCTGCATTTCTCCAAGTCTTAAGCTGACCCTAGCAACTAGTTCTTTCTATTTTTTGAAGTTGACTTTAACAGCAGTGGAAGGACAGCAAGAAAACAGGTACTCTCAAAATTTTTGGGATATCTTAAAGCTAGGAATTCTAAAATTCTCAAGCAGTTTTTAAATCTATCAATACCCCTGTGAACTTTACTTACAATAGGAAGTTATTCAACTACAGGTGCAGATTAATTGCCTATTTTATGTAATCTGAAGGCTACACAGGTCCAGATCTATCCCTTTTTTTCCATTTTTCTTGTCTTCCATCTTTAAACAAATGTATTTAGATGTAATAGATTAAAAGGAATGACTAAGGAAGGAAGCTTTATTTACATATCTTCTTTTTTTTTTCTGATAATGTTAATTAGCATAATGCTGTTTTCCAAATCCCTAATGACACAGTTGAGAACATATAAACACAAGCTACATTTAAAGCAACTAGCTTGGACATTGTGAGCAGCACAGAGGAGGAAGTATATGCCTCAGAAAAGGAACATTCATCCTGCTTCTGAATAGCTTTGCAGTCTTCATCAAGCTCGTGTCACAGTTTTTGAGCTAGCAATGTCGTAGACGTACCTTCAGTCTCACACTGTACAGTGGAACTGTATAAACCTCTCCATGAAACTCATTTGCATTTACTAATTTATGCCACTTTAGCTGTATTTAAATATGTATTTGAAGGGCTTTTTACTGTGTGCAGTACAGCATAACCTTCAGTTTCCTCATTTTCTCTTTAGCATTTTATTCTACTAACTAAAGATGATCGGGATGGAAAACCAGGTTAATAGTGAATAATAATACGTGTGCACATACAAGCTCCAAGCCTACCAATGAGCCCATTTCCAAATTGTGATGGAAATACTTATTGATGAAAAATGTATGTTCCTCCAAGCGTAGCTGGTGTAACAATCAGAACTGTGTGTATCTATGTGAACAGGTAAAAGTTGTGCAAGGATTTTTATTTACTTTCAACAGAATTCCCTTTGCAGAAAATGGTAATATTGGACCTATATATTCTAAACAATATACAACGTCTGTTTTGCAGATTCGAATAGTATCTATTGATTTTCTGTTGAGAGGCACATTCCACTCACTGTGTATAGGCATTGACCTTTATTTTAACACAATTATGCTTTTCCCACACAACTATTCAACACTAGATTCTTTTCTTTAAAAATGGCTGATATGGCATGAGAGGCCAGTCCTAGAATGTTTGAGGATACTCAAGGAGCATGGAAAAGTCACGCAATTGAAAACTGCAAAATTCCCTTTTTCATTGGTCCTTTCAATCTAGAAGACAAGACGAGATGTGCTGCCAAAATTATGGCATGAAATATTCAGCTCTATTTTGATCTCTCTTTTTTCTCTGTGTCTTGTTTTGCTAAAGATGATTTAAAACTCTGCTTGCTGAATCCAAAAAACAAACAGCTCATGCATATGACAGGCTGCCAAGAATGCAAGACCCTGCCCTTTGCTTAGCTCACAAGCAAGAAAAATCTTTTACAAGGATAGTGCCAGGCTGTATGCTGCGCTAAATCTCATTGTCAGAAAATAACATTGGCAGCATAATCAGCTGCAAAAGGACTGCATGCAGAGCAGTAATTTGCAAAGAGCCCAGCCTATCAGTTAGACTTCCAAAGCGACTTCTTGGTGACAGGCATCTGGTAAATCAATCTGGAAAGAATCCATATTCTCCCGATAGCATCACAGTTTTATTTTGTGGGCCTGGGCTGAGGCCATATGAGGAACACAGAGGACAAAAACATCAGGACAAATGATTTGTTATTATCCTGACTGTCATTCATGTTGCTTCTTTTTTTTCCTCACTTATATTTATACTGGCTGTGAAATAATTGCAACACTGATGTGTTATCAAATAATATCTGGCAATATATTTAATTAACAGTTCTTTATCTTAAAATTTTCCTGTCAGAAAAAGAAAAAAGAAAAGAAAAAGAAAAGAGAAAGAAAAGGAGAGCATTTTCTTTGCTCTGTAAAGATTTCTTCCTTTCTGTGTACACCATTAAATCCAGATTTACAAAGACATAATCTTGTGGGCCATAAAATAATCTGAAGAGCTCTCTTCACACACACCTTGAAATGGGCTAGATGATAAAAGAATCCCTTAAGGGAGGCTCAGACTGCACCACATTTTACATATCAGTTAACAAAACCCCAGCTTATATTTCCAGCAAAACATTTGATTTGCTTCATGGTGTGGTATGCAAGAATTGGGTCACAGGGGATGTGATTTTTTTTGAGCTTGTAGATCCAGCAGTGAACATGGAAAATAATAAGAATAAAAGTAAAATTTCTGTCTTCACTCATGTCAAGGCCAGTTTGCTCATTGGTCTGGGAGGTAGACAAATTATCATTCTTTGAATATGTACCAGTGTCTTTCTGTCTTCTACAGAAATTTTACAGGCTATAAAACTAACTGCTTGGGTCATAGTAATTTTCAATAGCAACAGAAAAGATCCAATATTTTATGCTTTACAGAATTATAGTCTCCAGATTCTTTTATCTCTAAATGGCTTTAATTCTGTTTTATTTTCATTGTGTACTCCTTTATTACACAGGATCAATATTTTTGTAGATGTAGATCTGCAGCCTTACACACTTATTATCAAAAGTCTCACACTATAGCTCTTCTGTTAAAATCCTGGCTTCTAAGTGTGTGATGTGAATAACCAGAGTTACATTCATTTTACAATGAACACTTCCAAGACTCACATTTGTGAAGAAAACCTTGAACACAGCTACATGGAACACAGGACCAAAATATAGTTTGATGAGGCTCAAAAAAATGATGGCTCTCTATAATTTAAACTTCTTCCAAAGCATTGGAAAATAGCTTAAAGACAGACAATATGAGTGTTATACCTCTCTGGAGATCAAAACAAATATAAGACCAAGTACAGGAGTAGTTTTGAAATTTCATTTGCATCACCTCTCAGTTTTGGTAGCTCTATCTGATCATTTCTATGGGTCTGACTCTGCTCCCAGCCCAAACATCTGAGACACCACTACGGCAATATCAAACTGGATGAAATGAACTGCGGAAGAGAAATAGGAACTGATAGTACATCAAATTTAATGTAAGCTCTTCCAGTCCTCATGGGCTGGACAGCATTGTTGCAAGAATATTTTCAAGGGCAAATAAATAGTAACTTTTGACAGCAAATTCAAGGGTATTAAGCTAGTTATTTTTCTTTCTTGAAAGCATTTTAGTACACTGGAAAGAATGAAGTTACTTCCCACTCATATGGCATTTCTTTTGGAGGTTTGTTTACCCACCTGATGGAGTTAGAAGTATTTGAGTCACCACAATCTTTTCTAATTCTTTTATATCTGTCCTCGATAGAAGATGCATATTCTGTCACGCTCCTTAAATCAGGCCTTCCTCTCTTCCTAAAGTTAGGACACAGCTAGAAGCTTGACAGCATTTTATACATGTTTTGTCTCCATTCTATGTAAGATTAGACTGATTCAAAGCCAAATTATCTCTGAAGTCTAATTACAAAGTTCTTGAGACTGTAAGATGCAGTATCAGTTTATTTCTGCAGTCCTCACTTCTGGAAAGCTTGGAGAGCTGTTCCTGACAAGACATCAAAAACTTCACCACTCTTCATGACATCTGGTATTGAAAATATTTCACAAAGGCATACAGCTTTGTGTATGTTACAGCTACATAGATAACCACATAGATAACCACAGGTTCTCTGACTGTTCTCTGTCACTGATGCCAATAGCCTCTCATTAAATCTTTGCTATTGACTTCCCTTCCATTCCATGTTGGAATGGACACATGCTCCAGTGGACACAAAAAGGACCCAAAGAGCAGTGAAGATGGAAATGATCTGCAGTGTCATGCAGTTCTTCTCCATTTCCATTGCCACCAGTAGCTCTTTGCAAGGCACACAAGAATCTGCAGAGCCAGATTTGTAGCCTCGGCTCTATTACTAGCTGGTGCTGTCCTCTCATCCTCACGATCCATCCTGTTACATGTACCACTTCATAGTCCAGTTGTCTAGTTCTTCCTTCCCGTGCTTCCTGAGTTCTGTGGGCCAAAAGAGTGCTGATTGTTCGTCAAGCCCAGGGTAAAAAATGCATATTTAGGAAAACTGCCTAGCAACTGCTTTCTTTAGTGCAAGGAGAGAGGCCATTTGCATAAGAAAACCCTCCAGCTGGAAGCCTGCAAAGACTCTGCTGGGAGCTGATTCTGTGAACAGATATCAAAGGAGAATTCCCATTTAAGGACTGCACCCTCTGGGTGGCCTTGCTGTGCCCACCATCAGAAGGGGCAGTGGTGGCTGCACAGGTCACACCAGTGTTCTGCAGCACCCAGGAGATGCCATTCCAGTATCCGACTGTGCTCCCAGAGATCTTTTACTGATTTTGTTTCCACATCATCTTTTCCTCACACTGTGCACGTCACACATCAGAAAGTCAACAGTTTCAGCTGCTAACCTTTGGAATTCTGTAAATTGCTTTGCAGTTTGCCTGCCAAAAGTGACAATCTGTAGCTCTGCAGTACCTATCTCCAGATATTTACACATGGTTCCTCCCCATAATTACTAAAAGGCACTATTAGTCTGCACAAAGACCTGGCCCAGGAAGAAAAACAACAGAAATTACTTAATAATTTCTCTTGACGTTCTATGCCTAGAAAAAGTTGCCCATAAACTTTTCACTTTCTAAAACCCTGGACAAAACATTGGCTCTAGTAGAGTCAATGGAAATAGCTTTCACCAATATTCCAAGTACAATCCAACAAATTGTGAACAGGGATGGGATTGAGGACATGGCTCTCTTATGTGCTAATCATCTAAACAACAGTTAAATCGTTTCAGCACCTGCAAAAAATAGCTTTGTACAGCTCTGCTGCTACTTAATGGAATGAGGCGATTACGATCAGAGTTCTGCAAAGCTCTCCAAATTGCAGTTCCTAAGGCTAATTTCAATGTGTGAATCATTGCTTTCCTGCAATTTATATCCATATGTGTAGTTATTTTTGAGAATGATTCAGTTTTGTATGTATAATTTTAAAAGGACTTTTTAAGTTAATGAACATCTGTGCTAAGAGGCCCTTAACAGAAAAGCTTGTGTCAGCCACTGGTGACGATGACTGTGTAAACTTCCTGTTATCCTATAGGCGTGCATGTGGATCCTATGGCTCTTACCAACTGCATACTGCAGGAGTAACCAGCTGAAAAGCACTCTATTAAAATGCTTTAACAATAGGGTGGGAAATCCAAAACTTTCAGCCCCTTGAAAACTATAATATCTGTTTCATAGCAATATGGAACCAAATACTAAATTCTCAAAGCTTTTAACAGAAGCAAACAGAGGAAAAATTTCCATTTGAAAATTTCCAAACACTTTAATATTTTGATTGACACACATTCAACACTTTTAGCTACAGTATAGTTTAACAGGATTTCTGCATAACATATGTTTCTAGGTACTGCCTCCTGGTTTGAACTCTTTTTCTCAAGGTGAACTTATTTCTCGACATGCTGCATGAGAACCACGTTGGTATAAATCTAGTGATGGTGGATTTACAAAGGAAAAATTAGGCACTAAAATTCAATGGGTAATCAAGTAATTGGTCACAGCAACAAGGCCCCTTTGCTTTAGTCTGTCTTTTAATCAGCTTAATCTTTCAACCTAATTATTATGGGTTTTTGTTTCTGTGCTCTTTACACTCTTTGATCTCACAGGAGAATTTACTCCAGGAGCCATAAAGCTGTCTTCCCATCTGCACATTGAAAGCAAAAGGGGGCTTAAATCTGGCCAAGCGAAGTATGTCACAACCTCCCCGTTAAAAGTCTCATTTTCTGTATTACCAACTTGTCATTAACCCTGCAAGACAGAGTTTAGTAAGAACTGTTAAATGCAGCACACTACACATGTGGGACATCTGAAGTTCTTTCTCCTAACACTAATAAGGAAAACTTTCTTGGATTCCCCTCTTAGGATCTGCGTTGGTGAAAACAGATGGAAACAGAAGTACGAGTAGGACCAATAACCCTGATGTGAAGATGATAAAAAAACTTCACTTAGGAAGTTATTACATCTACAGCTGTACTAAAAAAGTTGGAACTTGTTCTTGCTTAAGACAAAGCTGAAATTAAGTTTTCTGTGAAGAACTGAGGAAGTTAAACAGCTGTAACTCCAAACAGAATCAGGAATCCAACCAGTAGCTGTGTAAGTAAAAGCTGAGGACAGACCACACCTCCCACAAAGCTCAGAATATACTCTGCCATGGGCAAATAGTGACAAGAATCAAGCCGTGGTGCTCATCCGTTGTCATCAGGGTAACACCAGGTCCTGGTGCATACCAGTTTCTAAATGCTGACATTGCAGTGACTTTTAGGAAGCCTTTTAAAATCATTAGGCCTAATTCTGCTTGTGATTATGTTAAAGTTCAGAGGTACTAGACTGACTTCAAGGCAGCTATTTTGGATTTACATCTCTCAAGCTGGCCTAGTATTTCTTGTATTGTTACCAGGTGCATGAAATCATCTGTGCACGTCTTCCAGGGCTGCTGGAACCCTCTGTCCTCCCCAGCACTACACATGATGCAATGAGCCTCTGACGGAGGAGGAAAGCCGAGAAGTCCATGTAGGGAAGCAGATAATTTCCTTTTGAGCAATGGATGCAAAAATAGCAGCTAATAAAAAGCCTTCAAACTGTGCCTTCAAACTGTGACAATTCAATACACACACCTACGAGAATGCCTTGACAAGCTGCTTGACTTCCCAGTTTTTCTTTCTTGTTTTCTTCAGTGCAGCCTCCTCCAAACTCCCACACATAGGTATTAATCTCTGTAGTGACAGCTGAGACCTGCAGGTGTTTGCTGCTATTGCCCTTTCAGAATAGACAGACACTTGTTCCTCACTGTAAACATTTGTATCGTGGTGTTTGCCTGGCTAGTTACAGCCCAAATAATGATAAAACAGCTTTTTCTTTTTTTAGGCTCTTGCTGTCACGCATTAATTCTCTTTGCAAATAGGCATTAGGTACTGGAAATAGCTTAAGCAAGATCACTCTCTGATGATTATTTTACTAGCCTTATCTTTTGGAAAATATTTCACAGACTGTCACCAGAAAATTATATCATGCAGTTTCCAGAAATACAGCACTCTACAACATTAGATTCATACATGAAGGGAGGATATGGCTAGTGGGCAAGATGCACTTTGACACCTTTAATTCTAATGTTATTTCACTGTTCTTTAAACTGCTATTTTGCCCTTGCTAAGGAATAGCAAAAATCAGAATAAGAACTGTTTGCTCACAAGTGCCAAAAGGTTCAAAAGGGTTGTTCACCTTTTTTATGTAGCAAGAAGGTCCAAAACCAATGTATTTTTTAAAATAGGCCTGGAATTGCAAATATTGTAACCATTAGTTTTCCTGGAAGTCTAGGAGGTTAGAGGAGTTTAATAACTTCTCCCGTCTTAACTGAAAGAGCATGGGAACTCTATTTTTTAAAAAAGACAAACATCCCAGAATACTTAATGTTAGATTAAATATAAATTATCAAGGAAACACTAGGAAACAAAGCTACAAAAATCTAGGAAACTTACTTACAAACCTTTCTCACTCCACCACCTCTTTACTTTTTGATTCTGTTGCTTTAGTTTTTACACCAATTTAGACAAGACCTGAATTCTAATTTAAAACAAAACAAAACAAAACAAAACAACCCAGCCCTCAAAGAAGGGAAAAAAAAAATGAAAGCAACAGCAGCCTTTCTCAACCACCAGAGGTACAAAATGTGCCAGTATGGGTTGCAAAGTCATTCACTGAGGGACTGAAACCAAAAACTTAGAAAAACAAAGGGATGTTCTTCATTTGGAAGAAGAGAGTGGCCCAGGGCATTGTCTGACAATACAGTTAACATGTGAAATGACACTGGCTATGCGGGTTTAGATGTACTATGCAGCACATTTTATTAGAGGCTGGGAGGTACCTCTAATCCAAGAAAGGGAAAAATCTGATATGGAAAATGCCACTCACAGTTCTACCAACGTCTGTACGAGAAAGAGATACAAAAATTGCTTTTCACACACTGAAAGTCATTGGAGAAGGCTAGTGTGAAGGGAAAAAAATGAAGACACTTTTTTTCCTGACAGTGGGCCTTCTTTAACCCTCTAAAACAGTCTGGTAGGAGACAAGAGTAGTTTCTCTAAATAAATTGACATTTGAAGGCTTGAAAGAGAGTAGAATAATGTGATCAAGTAGGTGTCTTTTGCTCATTACTAAATTTGGGTTGCTGGATTTAAAAAAAACATGCAGCTGTTAGGATAGAGAAGCTGTTGTGCAGCCTTCTGGAAAAAGCACTGGCAACACAGGATTCTACTTATTTGCAGAATCCACTTTGAGAGAAGGGGCTATGACAGGACAGGAGTGATTCAAGGAGTTAGAAATTCAGGCTTCAGAAACACAAAATTGCTGCCATCCAGTTCTGTACCCGAGAGGTGTTTGAGAAGAAGCCTGTCAGCATTCTGCAGGCTGCACCTTATTAAACTTATTCAACTAAAGTCTTTCTTCAGGACTTGCCTTTTTGTTTTCCCTCTTGTCATATGATTTGATTCTGGATCATCTTTGGTTCCCACACTGCTCTAAGGTGGTGAGGACAGGCAACACTGCCAGATGTGCTCTGGGGAACACCACCGAAAGCAAGTTATGCCACAGGCTGGTGCAGCTGGCTTGGGCCCACATAGCTTTCTACAGTTTGCCAGTTCAGAACAGAAATGTCTGTTGAGATTTCTGTGACATCTTGCTGCATGTCAGGTGTGACTGACTTCCTAAGATCTCTCAGGAATTTTTGCCAAGCATAGTTTCTCTTTAGGTGCTTCGGACACTGTTGAAATCTTCTCTTTTTCCCTGGCAGACTAGAATTTTTATGGGGCTTGGTGTCTTATATAGAAGGGGCTAAAGTACCAGTGAGTGTTGGTGTTTCCCCCACAGCATGATGAGGTCTCAGGTTCTTGTTGCTCGTACCCTTAACTCCTAATGTGTGGTTTCCTTCAAGAGTGAAAGACTTAGGCTCAGTAACCTGTGTCTCTTCTTCCAATCTAACATGCTATGCTCTCTTTAAATAGCAAAATGGTACAAAATGTGGAGAAGATTTTAAGAGAAATCAAGTCACTGAAATTTATACTGAAACACATACTCTCAGCCTTCTACCTGAATTTTGCCAGAAGTGAAGGAAATTAATTTGTGAGCCTCTCTCTAGTTTTAGGGCAAATTGGGCCTAAAGGAAGAGAGAAACGTCACTAGACCCAGAGTTTTGAGTGGTTTGTGCAAGCTGAGAAAAGGAGTCCATATTTTCTCCGTTGTTCTTGTGCTGTTACATAAAGGCAAGTAGGTTATACAATAGCTAAATAGGGATTACAAAACTGAGCTACATAAAGCTAAATAAGAAACAGAACATCTATCCTGCACAGGACAAACATAAAAATGGGGAGGAGTGAAACTCTGGTCCTAATGAAGTTAATGGCAAAGCTCTTGCTTAGTCTGGTGAGATCACAGTGTCATCCAAAACCTTGGCTTAAGCCTGTAGTTGGCTGACCAGGCTGGATATTTAAAGCATATCCATGTTAACTTTTTCCAAGTACTGGGATGAGTCCTACTTTTTTCCAAGCTTTTTGCTTATAATTAAGAAATGCTGAAATTATTTTAAGACGAAGTACTAAGCAATCACTTGCAAACCTGAACTGGAAGCCTAAAAAAGCCCTGATATATTATCCTTGAATGCAAGAAGAAGTAACAACCAAGTAGTGCTTCCCAGGCTACAGTGTCAACACTTAAAAGTACTAAAAGCTACTTTAAAGCATTACCTGGGTATCTTAGAGTAAGATAGGAAACTCTGACCAAGGTCAGAGTGGGGGTAGGAAATCAAACAACAAACCCCAGATATCAGCAAAACAAATAAAAGCCCCTAATAAACTTAAGTCCTAAGCTGTGCAAGTAAATAACTTTGTAAAAGGATCTTTTGTGCTATAAGGATTGCAGAGCAGCAGTGCTGCTAGAGCTGTTTGGCTCACAGACCAAACCAATTACTTGGCAGTTGTTTAACTTTGGCCCGGGGTGTAGAGCACTTCTGGATAAGAAAAGCCATCACAGTTTTTTCATGTCCCCGGGCTCATCTGGTCTGACTATCAAAACCTATTGCTGTTACATTGGATGCTAGCATGTACATCAGGACTTCCCCCACCTACAAGATTCCTGCATGATGAAAAAGACAGAAAAAAAAGAAGAGGGAAAAAAGGAAAGCTTGTGCAATCAAGGCCACACATCACATGTATTCCCAGTCCAAGGGTTACTTCTCTCCCCCTCTTCCCTGAAGCATCTCTTAACAGCTGAGCTGATTCAATGCAGAATGTCATTAACAACCTAACAGTGACTTGGGATCATCGTTATCTTACAGAAGCAAGCTATAAATAATCATTTTGGGCAAATCTAACATCATGACTGAGTGGCAGGCTCCAAAAAAAAGCAATTCCAGTGTATTAAAACCCACAAATGACGAACCATTTCTTGCAGAACTTTTTGGAATTGTGTAAATCTCTCCACTGAGCATCAGATAAAGCTGTCAGAGTTGTGGATGATTTGCTTCTTTGTGAGTGATTAAGCCTGAACAGTTAAAAAGACTTAGCCTGCTATAGGCAATTAGGTATGGTACATCAGTGCCATTCCAGTGTCATCACTGACTTAGGCCTGCCAAAGAAGCAATTCTCCTGGAGACCATCTGGGAATTCATCATTGCCTTGATTTTTTTTCATCACCATCTTCTGACCAGCCCACATATGCCCCAGAAAGGGCAGGCCAAAACTTCACAGGCTCAACTGGAACTTCCAGCTTTTATCAAATGTGAAATATAGTGGCATGGCAGGCTGTGGCTCTGTCCCTCCTCTGCACTAATTAGAAACCAGCTGAAACAGGAGGCGCCAGAGAAGTTATCCTTCTTGTTTTTCTTACTGTGTAGAACAAGCAACTTCTGAACCTGAAGTTTCATATCTACCCATCACTTTACAAACTTATACCATCAGTTTGGATAAGGCCATGCTCTCTATTTTACCTCATCCCCTTTGACACTTCTTTATCTCTTTCTATCTTCATTCACATTTCTGTCTTTCACCAACACTTCTCTACAATTACCTTTCCCACTTTATTTGTTCCCTCTCTCACATCAGTGATTGTACCTTCTTCACATTACTACTTCTTTCTTCTCCTTTGTTACACCCTGGACCTCATGGAAGCACTCCTTAGCCTCCAAAATAAGTGAAGATAAGGGAGAGAAGAAGAAAAAAAGGGAGGGATTTGTGATTCTGTATGAGGGACAGTGGGAACTAACATGTACTCCTTAAATGAGATCTTTTGAGAGGTGCCCAAGGACTAACCAGATTACCAGAATTTCCTGAACTCCTGCTTTTTCCAGGTCATGGGTGTTGTTCTAAATTTGTGTTTAAGTGGGTAGAAGCTTTGCTTGAGGACTCACGTGCAAGACTCGAGGACTGAGCCCAGAGGTACGCTGATGCCAGAGTCCATACCATCACATGCCTGAGCCAGGCCTCAGCTGGAAGGCCATATGACTACTGAGCTTCTACCTCCTTTTGCAGGTTGTTTTTATGCAGTGGGGGGAGTTACTACTTTTTTTTCTAAAAACAAGCAAAGCATATGCTCACAAATGCTGCCTCTGACTGTAGCAACCTTTGGAAACATGTACTGTTTTGCCTATATGTTCATTCTTAAGTGTAACAACTGACATGGTAAATACTGAAGTATGGAACAGAGACACGACTTCAGTCCTAAGAAGTTGTGCAAAAATGCAATATGCGAAATCAGATGCAAAATCAAGAAACCTTAGCCTCTGCTCACTGGTGTCCTTTAAAACACAGAGGAAGTTGTTACCATCCTGTACATTTTTTTCAAACTCTGAAGTGCAGTCATGCTTGTTTTACGTTGATCAAATAATTCTAAGTGCCAGTTTCCAAAATAACAATACATAAGAGGAATCTGGATCATTTTTTTACTAAATACTAGGTTTGTCTTTGAAAGGAAAGAGAATTAACAGGGGAGGCTGTCACTTATGAGCTTTTAAGTGAATCAGCATTCAACAATAATTTTCAAAAGTATGGCTTCCTCTACCCTGTCCAGCCTCAGTCAGATGTAGAGACAATCTCTTCCCAGGCATCCCACCAATACTGATGGTGAGGTGACACTTTCCTTTATAAATACAATCCAAATTGAGTGGCTAAGAAAGTTAGAATGAAAAAGGAACAAGAAATAAAGAATTGAGATGAAAATACAGAACACGTGCTTAAAGATGATGAGTTTACCTTACAGGATAAACTCTAGGGTTTGTAAATTATCATTTTGGTCATAGATTGCCTTCCTCAAGCCATAAAAACCTGACAGGCTCAGTTCCAGTCAAGAAATCACAAATGTGATAGCAAACAGCAAATGGTGTCAACTACATGACTTACCACATTAGCACAAAGGCTACATTAACAACATCATTAAGGCACAGTTTGTTTATCCCGCAAACTCAGAGGGTCTTTGCAAAATTTGGATATCACTTTATGGCAGCCAAGCTCAGGGAAACCAGTCAGAATGAAAAAGAGCAATGGGCTACACTTACCTTCTGCAAAACAGCTCTTCAACATTAAAAAGTAGGATTAAAACCCTGGCTTAAGGCAGGAAATGCTTTCAGGTGCTGAATATACAACAACTTCTCACCTAATCTCTTCTTGAGTAAAATAACTGGTCACTGCTGCTGCCCAGTACTTATTTTTCTTCCAGTTAACTTCTCCATTATACAACTGCTCCCCAAAGTTACCATTTCCATTTTTCTTAGCAGTATTTAAGAAAATATTTTAATACCTTCAAAGTGTTGGGCCAAATTTGATTACCCACTCTTCCTTTTCATGTGCTGCTGCTTCTTCACTTATGCCAAGCAAACATGCAAAATTTTTGCCCAGAGAAATAGACCTTTCTGTGATTTGGAATGCAAACCCAACATATATAAACAACAAAACACAACAAACTACTCTTAATAACTCTCCAAATTTACTGAAATCTTTTAATTCAAAACCAGTCTCTCCATATGCTAGGCTCTAAATTACCTGACAGACAGATGGTTAAGTATAAAAGCGGAATCAGTCACACCAATGCGGTAAGAAGACTGAACAAGACAGCTAATTACTTGTTACAGCAGTTCACTTACCCGATAGTAGTCTGTGCTGTACACATCTCTAGACATCCCAAAATCCCCAATCTTCACCAGTAGGTTTTCACCAACCAGACAATTCCGGGTAGCAAGATCCCGATGCACAAAATGCTGTGATGCCAGGTAAACCATACCAGAAGCAATCTGCTGGGCAATGTGAAGCATCTGGGATTGGGTCAGCTCAGCAGGACGGTTGCCTTCTGCCATCAGTCCTGCATCTGGTCCATGTGCCCTGCACCAAAACACATCTGATAAACTGATAGGCCACTTGTAAGATGGAGAAATGAAAGGCATTAGCGAGCATCAGCCCACAAAACTCCATCTAAAGTGCAATAAATTGCTTAGTGAAATAGGGAACATTTTTTTGTCTTGGCTTTTTTCATTTACTGTTTTTCTTCACTGGTGAAAGATAGGTGGTCTGAAGAGCACTACGAAAAGGATATATATTACTCAAGGAAATAAGGCATATGTGTTCACAATAGTACCCATCTGCCAGAGAGCATCACCTTTCTTCTGTTCCATTCTAGTAATATTTTCTGGAGAAAGGCTAACAAATGAACCTGCTTGGGAACCAAAGGAAAATCTTATCACTCTGTAAGACTGAAAAACAATTGAGGGAAAGGCAATGAAGTGCCATGCATAGGATCACTTTTCCTGTGATTGGCATTCCTTGATTTCTGCAGGGATATAGGCCATTGACCCTTCCATTTTTCTTAAAAAAGAAAGAGCTGACTTCCTACTCCCTTTGAGAAACAAGGGCAGCAATTTTAAATTTATACTTCTAATTTCCTATCCAAATGCACTGCAGGAAAGGATTTTTGCTTATTTCATCACCAGGTTGAGTCCTGCCTGAGACTGGAATTCTTGACTTATAGGAAGAGGACACAAAACACACACTATTTGGAAAAACAAAACAGCTTCAGAAATGTGAGTTTTTCAAGACCTAGCAATTCTCTAAGAAGCAACAATCAACTGATTAATGAGAATACTTGTATGCACTTCATCAAAACCAAAGATATTTTACATTAGAAAGCACAGTGAAGTACTTTACCCATCTTAACTATGTGAACTCTGGTATGCCTGTACATCCTAATATCTTGAAGATACAGGTATGAATATTCATATGAACAACGTTACAGGAAGAACTACTAGCTAATCCTTATCCAATCAATGAGGTAATCTGGCAATCACTCCTCATTTGATACATCTTATGATGAAAATATCCTTTTCCATCCATCCTATTTTTCTGTGTTTTCAGAAGCCCTTTTTTTATTCCATTCCTGAAAATTCGTCTTTCAAAAAGACCACATCTCCTGTTCCCTCCTCAACAGAGGTGAGGCCTTAATTTTTCTCTAGGGTAAGGGCACAGGAGTTTGGAAAAGAGTTGCAAATTAATCAAAATCTGTGAGATCAAATCTGACGCTACCAATTAGAAATATGACATTAAGATTGTCCCAAGGGAAGAATTTCATAGCAAAGTGACAGATGTGAGAAAGAAACGAAGGAGTGTGTGTACCATTGATGGAACTATATCTGGTACCAGGAAAAAAAGCAGCTCTCTCCACAGGGTATGTACAGGCAGCCATTAATCTGGTCTAGGTTGCTGGGGATGGGAATAAATGGGAGGATGTGAAATCTCCAACTAAAACTCACAAGCAAGTTCCTATTAAAAAATACTGTACCTTCATCATGCATGAATTTTTTTAATAAGTGTTCTCAGACATAAACTTCTGATCTGCTAAATTACAGAACTTTTCATATTTTGCTAGTGTCCCTGGGAATATTGTCTGTATCTAATAGAATTTGTCGATTATTCCTAATGCTGCATCCAGCTTGGTGGTCCGCTTGGTGCTGGCCATAAATGAGGTGTCTTCAGTGTCTTCAGGGGCATTGACAGATACTCTCTGTGGCCACATCATCTACTAGTCCACAGAACAAGCACTGAGCAGGTATGAGTTTGAGGCTTTAGTCCTAGATCTGAATAGCCTTTGGCTGCATGCAGGCAGCCAGGCTCATTTGGGTTAAATTTTCAGATTATTTTTCCCCCAACAGCCTTTGGTGGCGCTGCAGGGTAAGAAATATGGAACAGTCCACTTTGCTATGAACCTCTGGTCTGCAGCACAAGCTGCAGAAAATGTGAGAGGCATGACAAATTGAAGCTTTGGTTTAACAGCTTGTCCCAGAATAATAATTTTATGTTCTGAAGACAAGGGCTGATTAATAGTTTTTTTTAAAAGTGAAGGCCTTGAAGTAGGAAATACACTGTCTGCTACAATATATTTCTGTACAATAATTCAAAATCTGAGTTAAAATGTAAGAAAAAGCCAATCAAAAAGAAGTGTGTCTTACGGAGTAAGAATTTTTTCTCATAAACTGAGAATCTGGCATCTTCTAATGGAAACTCAGTGTTCTGAAAATGTACTAGGGTGGCATCTAGGGAAACAGCAGTTCTCTCCTGATTCACAGCAGAAGACCAAGCAGACAAGTGTAAATGCCCTTAATTCTTAAATATACTTAAATCCTTTGCCAGAGAGACAATCAGTCTGGGAAGAGTAGTAGTGTTTGTTCTGCATCTCCAGTTCAGATCCCAGTTTCTCCATCAAACCTGTCAGCCCTGCCAACAAGGGAGAATGCTAGTTGATGTCATTTACTTTATGGTGTGGCTATTTTTTCAAGAGACAGCAGAAAGACAGCAAACTCATTTCACATATGCTATCAAAAAAAAAAGCGCATAAATAGCAGCAATAACAATCATAGTCATTTCAGTTATATTGGAAATATGAATCCATTTAATGGGACATCTGTTTTGATTGTTTTACAGCTTGGTTAGAGATGTCTTTCCAAAAAGGTGGTACCTCCTAGCAAGAAAGACCTCTGTATGTTGAAATACCTTTGTGATATCTATTGATAAAATTACACAGTAGACATTGAAAGAGCAGTCTCTTACAGTTTCAACATAGGAGCAAATGCCGTCTCTTAACTGTTTATGTCAAAAACTGCAGACTGGTAGAAATGGTACATACATGAGGCCTCTGTTCATAACTTCCTGGATCATGGGTGACTTATTATTGTGAACCTTATGTGTCATCTATTAATTTATAACTGCTCTACTGCCAAATTTCGATTTCCTATGCACATTCCTAAATAGCCTTAAGAAATAAAGCCTTAAGCTGGACCCCCAAAGTGTAGCATTTTCCAGTTCACAGAAGTTTCCATGGCTCACAGTTTTCTTGCTGCAGATTTATAGCAGTCTTTCCAAAACACTGAGAGGAGGGAAGAGAAAAGAGGTTAGACTTCAGAAGCTCTTTGACACCCACAGATAGCAATAGGTGTTGAGTGGGATCTTCTAAGCGCTATCAGAAAGCCTGTAAGAAAATCATTCCTACTGTAGGATTTATAACCAAACATTTCAGAATACACTGAAATATATTAGAAACCAGATTTCTTTGGTACACAGTTTGATTTAATGGTACTTTCAAACAGACAAAGAAAGGAAGCCCCACATCCCAGTACAAAAGACAAGAGTCATACAATTTGTTTTCCTAGGAGTCTGCTTTTTCCAGTGGTAGTTGTTAATTTAACATTAAGTACCAGTAACACCTACCTTTTCTGCCCCCTTTTGGCTCAGGATCACAATATATGTTCATGGATTTACCTGAGGAATTTGTTAAGATCTCCGTGCTTCATATACTCAAAGACCATGATGAGTGGATCACCCTCAACGCAGACACCATAGAATTTGACAATGTGCTCATGTTGCAGGTTAGTTAGCAGTTCTGCCTCACGGTGGAAGTCCTTGCGGGCATTATCACTGGCATCCTTCAGTGTCTGGTGGAGAAAATGAAAATGTAAGGAAGGACAGATGTTCACAGAAGGTAGGAAACCTGTGGCATAGCCCTGTAAGCGTAAGGTAAGGACACAGTACAGCATAGAGGATGAAGTACTTTCTTAATAACTCTATTAGAAATGCAGATGTGATCCTGAAGTGCAATTGAATAATGGCAGTACAATTTTCATTCTCCTGCCACATGTTATCCCAAACAAACCCTTTTCTTGTAAGAGACTGTATGAATACTCCTGCTCTCACAGTGACAAGTGTTTTCCAAACACAGAACAAATAAACTGATCTCATCCCAAAAATATACTAGTACACAGCTGCTTTGTATCCTTGAGCATTTAACTCAAGCAACCCCTAGTATCCTGCTGGTATTTACCTTTTTTTGTTAGTTCTTTAAAATAAAACTCTGCTTGTTTAAAATACATGGTGGTAATATGGATGTATTCTTTATGTACTGCTGATGTTAGTCCCTGTGGTGTGCTGTACATTAGGTAGATTTACACGAGAGTATGTCCTGGGGCCAGAATAACCTGAGGCTTCAGCCACAAACTTCTTTGAAATTCTGTTAATCTACTCACATGACAAAGATTAGGCATATATGTAAGTAACTGGACATCAAATTCTAAAGTTATAGGCATGAAGGAAAACAGATGCACAGAGGAATTCTGGGGTGTCACTTGATGAAATAGGAGGCTTATATATTGTATAATAAAATAATACTAATTTAACTGTCACACACAGGCAGTTTCTGATTTCTCCTTACAAACTACATTTCATGAGCAAGAAAACTCTTTCATGCACACAAAAAAAGCAAGTTCTGACACCAATTAAATGTGGAATAATTATAATTGACAATAAACCACTAATAGACTCTGTAGTCAAGAGGTACAGTGGTTGTGCTATACTAATTCAAAAAATATTTCTAAAACCACAAGAGAAAGATGGCAAGTTACCAACATTCACAATTTATTTTTCACAGAAACTGCTTTCTGGGCTCTGTACCTCTGGATTTTAACAATACCTAGGTTTAATACAATGGAAGATAAGACACAAAAGTAGTGGCAATGTTTTAACTAAAGATGCAAAAGATGCCGTTTTCCTGGCCATCTAGGCACTTTACTTTCTATCTTGAATTAATATATAGAGCATGGGACCAACCACCCTCACCAGAACAGAAATGGAATAAGTTGACACTTCCCAGTTGTTCTGTCAACAAACCGAGTTTTTAGCTGCAGTAGTCTTGGTTTGTTCAAGCTTTTTCTTCAACAGGGACAATTCTGTCCATTTTTCTAGTATTGTATGTATGTATGTGTGAAAAAGAGCCTAGAATATGACTGTTGGAAAAAACACATGCTTTACTTGTGGTACTGCAATCCTGGGTCCTGAAAAATTAATAGCTACCATAATAAAATTCAGATGGGGGACAAGGAATAGGGCAGAATGGATTGCTGTCTTCCAAGTTCAGGGGCTTTCTCCCTGTGGATTTCAGGCTCTGTGGATCCTAGAGGCAAAAGAAATCACTCATGCCTTAGATGTCCCTTCCCTGAGGAATGTACTTATGAATCTTAACATGCCTCCAGGCCCAGAATCCTTTTACCATAAGCTTTACCAATGATGCAACAAGGATATTGCCTCATCAAGATTTTACTAGCCACGATATGTTGGTATACAGAGCTGTATTATGGATATCAAATTTGCTTCCCACCATGGTCTACATACAATCCCATCTGAACTGAGTAAGGACTGGAATTGAAGTGTTTTACTATGCTTCCAGGCTCTGGGATGATGCTTTAATGATGATGATGATACAGGCACCAACCCACAGTCCCGCGTATGCGATATATACTGAAATCACCGGTATATAATTCTGTTGTCACTTGAGTTTCCTCTGGTGGTTTCACATATGAAGTGATTGGACCGTAATTCTTCTCAACAACAGAATTAGAAAAACAATTAATACAAACCCCATTTTTAAATAATAGCAATCTGGAAAAAACTGACAGGGAGAAACAGGCTGATCCTCTTTCCAGCAGGCTCCTTCCCTGGAAAGACAGTAAAAATGCTGACAACTGTCCTGGGAGGATGGTATATTGTGTATTTGAGAAGATGCTTTTTATCTCATAGAAACAGCAAAATTATCATATGACAGAGCAGTTGCCATGGCAATTCCACATTTTCTGTCAAACAGCAAAATGCAGAAAAGTCTAAAATTCAGGTGAAACTCAGGCAGGGTTTCTACTACCATAGGCTGACTAGCATTTCTGTCACCCACTATTGCAAAATCTCCTTTTCATTATTTCATGCAGTGCATAGAATAGACACAATGCATGAGAGAGAGCTGGCATAGTCAGGCAAGAAGGAGACTGGAAGGTAAAAAAATTAATAAGTATGTAGAATTTACATAGAAATTACATTGACTAATGCATTTAGCTTGTTCTCAGTACAAGAAAAAAAAGAAAAAAAACAAAATAAAACCCTAACAGCACAAAGAGAGGAAAGACATATTAATTATTATTATCATTACTGACAAGTATGCCAAAGCTCTGCATACAAATCACTTTCACCAGTCGACAGGAGGTTTTCCCAAGTAGGATCTGAGATTCAATCACATGTGCTTTCCAGCCACTCAGGCCCACAGTTAAAGAGGAGAGACAAATTTCCTTGGGAAACAGAGGGTCCCTGGCTCTTACAGGAATTCTGTATCTGCCAAGTTCATCCTTGTAACCGTTGGGCCATCACCCCATCCTTACTCTCTCCCACAGAGTCCTTGTGCAGGTATCAGCACTGCATTGGTCTGCACTGCCCCGTGATCTTCAGCGAGTGCAAACTCTGACACCACTCCCTCTGACACCACAGAGCTGCTTTCATGGGCAAGTCAGAGATACACCAAGAGGATAGGGCTGTCACCAACTTCAGCAGACCTTGGCAGCCAAACTCAAGACAGCTACATGACTACTACTACTACTTTCTACTGTTTCAGCCTTCCCCTACAAAATAATTGCTACTGCTTCCCATCAACATACAAGAGCTGACTGGTATGTCTCCTCAAGAAATGGAGGAGTGGTTTTGAGCCTTCTCAGAACTGAAGGTCTGAAGACTTGGAAACCTTTGGTTTTTCCTGCGCAGGTGCCATGGAAATGTTCTTGATCTCACACACAGAGCAGTTTGCTAGCTGAGCAAAACCTCCCAGGGGAGTCAAAGGCAGCTGCTAACCTGTGCCTTGTCCACCTCACCTCCTGCTCTGGACAGGCTACACCAGCATGAGACTATGCCTGGGGATTCAATCCTATGAGGAGACAGTACTGAGCCAGACCCGAACAAACACAGCAAAATGGGCCCTCAAGGAAACAGTAGTTTTTCCTTCCTTCACCCTCTGTTCTCTAAAAGTGCCTGCAGCAAATGGTGTCCTGATATGATGTGCTATAGGGGCAATGCTAGTACAATGCTCAGGCTTTTTCCTGTGGAAAGTATTTCTAAACACTCTGTGTTGCCCCCAAAAAGCCCACACTAATCAAAATCAATTTAAACAAATTGCCTTTCCCCTCCTTAAAGGAGCAAAAAGCTCAAGCTCTTTGGTATTTTATGTTAGGCCCGATATTTTCTATCTTCACAGATTTTTCTGGGCCTCTTAGCTCCTAAATAATTTGTTGCAGCAATGTCAGCATTTTGGATACCAGCTGGCTGATAAGAAGGGAACATGTTAAATTAGAAGGAGGGATGCTCAGGGCCAGGCATGAGCCATACAGTTTTCCAGCAACTGGCAGGGAGCTGACGGGGACCACTAGCCAACCTGACCCCTACTGTGCAGGTGAGGCTGTGCCTCCTTGCTGCTGAAATCTCCCTGGTACCACCTTACTCTTCAGCAAGTACTTATTTCCACTCGGCTCACCAAATCTATTCTATAGTGATGGGTGTGTTCTGATTTTGCCCTTGAAGCTGAAGCTCTCTAAAGCCCTTGTTGTATGTTAGGAGGAGCTGCTCATTGCTGCTAGTATCCAGGGCTGCCCTTCTATGACTAAAATTGCCAAATCCGGTGCTCAGGGATGAAGTCCAGATACAGTCCTGCATGGAAGTACAGGATAGCTCTTTGTACTCCAGTGGAGGCCCCTCCCTGGACCTCCACTGTGACTGAGGGATACCTGTTATCTGTGGTTGGTAACCACAGTGAAAAAGACAAGCATCAGGCAATTAACCCCTCAATTATATATAGTGAGTTACAATACAGTGACTCAGTTCACCCAAAAAAATTTACTCTGTGACCACAGCCAGAGTCACATCTTCAAGAGCCAATGACAGAAACATAAATTCTTCCCACAGCCGCCTGCAAGATTCTTATTAAGGACACTATAAAGAGAGGATTTGGTAAAAAAAAAAAAAAAACCACCAAAAAAAAACCAAACCCAAAATAATATGATAACTTTTCCAGAAAATGGATAGATTTGTCATCTAGGTCTGTGGAGATATATGCACTTTAAAGGCTGAGTGCTCTTCCACTTGATTTACACTGAGAATGAGTAGCAGAGAGAAAATGCAGTGCAGCATTTAACTGCAGAAGTGCTAGGCTCCATTTGGAACGGACTTTCAAAAGGAGCAAGTGAATGGAAATACTTTTATTTTGCTATCAAGCAGTTCCCTAAAGTGATAGAGGAAAGGCCTTTTCCACTATACCTTCACCAAAATGCGACGAAAAGTTCATTCAGATCTAGTTTTAACATCTCTTATCTCTTGCTTTCTCCTGTCTATGTTATATCCCTTCAGGGCCTAATTTTCTTCTCACCAGTCAACATGACCGAACTACTCCCAAGTATCAAAAAGCTTATAACCTTGGCAAGCCCAAAAGCCTGCTATTTTTCATGGAGCACTCTACAAGACTATCTTCCTTTCATGTTCTTCCACTGTCAGATTCAAGACTCTATATCTCATTAGCAAATCCAAAAAAGATGTTCTATATGATTTCTTTTACTGTATGGTTTCATCCAAAATGCACACATGGTCGCCTAATTGTGACCTGTCAGATAAACTAATTTTCTGGTCACTTGGCACAGCCCAAATTCTGGACATCTATTTCCCTTGCACTTAAAGAAATATTTCAAATGCTGGACATCTTGTTTAGTTTTTGGCAGGACACTACAGATGGAGGTAAGAGATTGTTTTCAGAGAAAGTTTTCAAGCTCTGAGGGTGTAGTTTCACCAATACTGTTTTCTAGCTACATCCACAGCTAAGATCAACAGCTAACCACAGCTCTTGAATCTTGGTGGACAAAAAGGTCTTTGTGCAGAGAAGCAGGCTTGGTCTCCAAGCTATATTAATGAAAACTACTACAGACAATTCAATTGCTGACTAGAGGAATGGCACAGTCCTGAAACAGAAAAGTGTTCTTTGCCTAGCAATTATACACATAACCTATTCACTTAGCTAGTAACAGATTATTTTTTAGACAAACACATGCATTTTAAATGACCTAGATATTATTTTTCACTACTTGTACTTCAGACACACCATAAAAGATCTTGCCCCCTCGTGACACAATCTGTTTCCTCTCTTTTCCTTAAGAGATTCAGTTCTCATTTTATAATCCACAGCAAGATCAAATACCAAATTCTCTTAACACTCCATCAGCCTTGTGAACTTTTTCACACGTATCACAACAGTAACACTGGATTATGGAATAGGCAAACACGATCATTTACAAATAAACAGCATTAGCTGCCACGATGAATTAATAATGGTAACTCTAGACTCTTTTACCTTCACTGCCACCAAGATCTTGCCCTGCTCAGGACACAGGTTATAGCACTCTGCCAGAAAGACTTTTCCAAAGGCTCCTTCTCCCAGTTCTCTTTTAAGAACGATATTGTGGCGCTTGATGTGATGCACAACTGTGAAAAGAAGACAAAGTAGAGGTCAGAAGGGAACTGCAAGTCCAGAAAGAGATGGAGCCCATGCTTACAGCTGCATGAAGACAGGATCGCCTGTAAAGTAGGGAAGGAATCGAAGTGCCCACATGTCATTTTTTAGCACTTTCTGCAAAAGGACTGGGTTTATACATTTGTATTTGGCGGGTACTGCATTTTCTGGATAAGAAGACATGGAATTAAAAGTCACTTGGTAGAAGGCCATTTATCATCATGTTAGGATGACTTCTGCAGATCATATATAAGAGCCAATGCTACTTTCTAAAAAAACATTAAGACAGTGAATCAGAAAACAAACCAGGCCTTTCTCACACCTTTTCTACTTTTGTACTGTTAACAATAGCAGAACGCTCTTGTCCAAATCCAAAAACTTTTAAAATAACTGAAACCAAGAAAACCAAATGTGTCCTCTTTCAACTAAATGCAACTTAACACTCTGGTTTACTTAACACTTGTAAGTAAACCACTGCTTTCCCACATTGTGCTACACTATAGTTACAATAAGATAAGAAATTTTGTTCTTACTAACATGGTTTACGGTATTGATCTGAAGCAAAAGGAACAAAAGATAGACCAAGGTTTTAGTCCACAGAGTGTACAGACCCTTAGTTGAATTGCTGCCCAGAATCAATTGATTCAAACATTGAAGCCCATGAACATTTTTTTGACTTATTTTACATTCTCCTTTCAGCAAAAGCTTCCATTAAAATCTTTAATATTTAAAATATTGTACTAAATTTTGTAGACAACATTATCAATTTACAGCATTCAAGCTAAATAAAGCAGTTCAAGGGCAGTTTAGCTGCCAATAGGGTGGACAGCTTGTGTTGCTGAAACTGTACAATCCAGACAGTATCTCCTGATGATTTTAACCTCAATGCACTNCCTGGCTCCATACTTGGTCAAATGCCTATTCCAAAACAGGTGATCACTTACACAAAAACCACCTTGCTTCCATGGCTAAAGGAGGAGGGCTGATGATAACATCAGTCAGAAGAAATGGCACAGCCTGTTCCTATTCTTATCACCTGCATTTGGAGTAAAGAACCACAGTCTACAAGAGAAGAAAATGTGCATCCCACACTCTAAGCCCCCAGCAACCTAAGCTGAGTGCACTGCATGTAAATACACTTCATATCCGTGTGTGTGTGGACATGAGGGAAACCTGGTGCTGGAGCAGGCTCAGAGAGTGACCAATCCACCGTGCATCTGCTGTCATGAGGTGGGCAACACATCCAGGGAACAGATCTCCACTGGATCCAGCTGGCACCTGCCAGAAGGCCCCTGGTCAGCGTGCAAGTAAGGCCTGTACCCTGTGCACAGAGTAGGGAAGGCTGGATTCTCCCCACACCCCATCAGATTCACCAGGCTTTGCTGCTTTCCCCACAGCTACTGGCTGCAGGGGGGATATTCACAGCCTCCTTTTCCAGAGCCAAGTCTTCCAGGAGAGGCATTAGCTACACATGAAATGAGACAGCAAGGCACCTATATTTTTTTACTCTTGTCACACACTGGTTTAACATAAAATTTGTTCATGGTGATCCTTTATTTGGCCACCTACCTTAGCAGATCCCCTGCAGTCAGTATGAAGTTGCTTTTTCTTTTAATTTCCTCCTCAGCACTGGCTTTGCAAGAAAAGCTCAAAATGCAGCTGGCACAAGATAGGCTGAACTAAAACACACCTTTTCCCTATGGACACAAGTTAACCAGTATCGCTGGCCTCTGCTAATACTGGTCACAAAGCAGACCAGCAGAGGTGAAGGACTGCTGCCCTGGCATGTCCCCTGAGCTCCAGAGTGGGACACTTCTCATTCTTATCACATGAGCTTTAAAAAGGCTTGATAACAAATGAGTGCTACCCCCTATCCCCTAAAAAACTTGCCATCCAACCCTGACTCTTGGGGAATTCTCTTTCCCTCTGCTTTACTAGTATTGCCAGGAGGACGCCTCTTTTCCTGTCCCAGAGGGGAAAGGCAGAAAGGCAGTTTTTAATTTTTTTCTGCCCACAGCTGCCAAAGACTCAGTGATGATGACAGTCTGAATTTTGTGTGAGTCCTCTCCATTTTGAGCCCATTATACTGCTAAAGTTTGGCCCAGCAGTACAAAGGAGTTTTTCTGCAAAACTCCTGCAGGACTTTACAAACAATAGAGTAAAAATAAATAAGAAACATATTCAATACTTCTCTGCAGTACACTTACAGCTGCTGTTAAACATTCTTATATAAACCAAGCATTTAAATAAACAATCCATCCCATAAACCAAACTGTAAAAGCTGAAACACAGTAAGACACAGAAGAGGTCTGCACAGAATGTATTTGCAACTTGTTATGCACTATCCATTCCTGTTACCTTTTTGAGCTGCGCTGAGTTACTAAACAAATAAAAAATGACAGTAAGAATGACTAAATAGGCAGAGATTAAATGTAAAAACAATGTAAGTAAATCAAACACATATGATGTGACGGATGTATGAGCTAAGGAAAAAATCCATTTAGCACACTCAGGGCCCCAGCCATAATGACAATGTCTTCACTGGGAGGATACTTGAGCAGGAGATATACTGGAAAATTCAAGTCAAAATCTGCTTTTAGTTGCTATCAGGATAAAGCAAATTATCTCTATTAAAGTCCAAGAGATTATCCTGGATTTACACTGAATAAGCAAAGCAGAATTTGGCCAAAGAGGTGACAAAAACAAAGAAGTCGTCTCATAACACTGTCTCATAAGAAAAGGTGCCCAAACATTCAAATGGCAACTACGTGTTTTCCTCCTTTTGATTCTAAATGGCAATTGCATTTGACCTGCCATTAGTATTTTTAAGAACATATAATCTCTGGTTTTAAATCTTAACTGATTGCTGTAAAAATATGTTCCATTAAGCTAAAAGCCAAGTTGAGTTGAAATACTTCAGAGAGAAATGAAATATAAAATAAGAAGTAAGACAAAACAAATTAAAGAAGGGTAAATGCTGAAAGGAGGCTATGTTAAAATAATACCCACGCAGCCATGTCCTTAAAAGCAGGGGGGAGGTCCCATGGATGATTTCAGGGAACCAGAGGGGAGTACAACTACAGAAAAAGCCTCTCTTCTCATCTCATCTTATGGTCTCAGAAGCATCTCACCAAAAGGGTTGGACCTTTATATCCAACTAGCAGACACTAGCTCACTAGTGAGCTCACTAACGAGCTCACTAGCTCACTAGGTTCACTGTCACTAGCAGACAGTGTGTCACACTGGAAATGATGCAATACATATTTCCAGGTATGGGACTGCATTCCCCAGGTAACCTACCTTTGAGTAGGAGGCTGAACAGAGAGGGTCACACCACTTTCTGTTCCAACAGAACAGGCAACTCAGGATCACCTCATCACATTGAATTCCCTGAACGGGACATGAATGAACCCAGCCAGGGATGGCAAGATATGCAGCAATATAAATTTTTTTTGCCCATATTTAAAAAATGAAATGTAGCAAAATGAAAATATTTCCCCTCAGTCACAAACAATAGGTCTTAACATTTTATCACCACACTACACCATCTAAGCTGACCTCCTAAACTATATGGAGCATAATATTGAGCTGAATGACTTGTATGTGGCAGAAGACTGTCTCCAGAAAGAGACTGTGCCAGTCTTGATTTGAAAGTCTAACTATCCACTTGCTTTCATGTGTAATAATTTAATTGTGAATAAAAATGCATGCCTTTTTCTTTGTCTCTTAATCATTACTTTCCCAGCTTGCATCTCCTTCCTTTGGTCTTCAGGGGACTTTCTCTGATAGTTTTAGTAGCCTTTTAATGCTTGGTACTAAATACATGTAATCAACATCCTTCTTGCACTTCTTGGTGAGGCAAAGAGACAGAAGTTCCTCCCCCCACGAAAGCATTTTCTCCAGTTCACCAGTCATTGTCTTGACTTTTCTCTGGAAACTTTTTAAACATCCTGTTAAAAGAAGTTGTTTCCAGTTGATTTTTCCCAACTGGAAGCCACTCTCCACAAGGCTGGGATAAAAACATAAAATTTGCTCCCTATTATCTCTTTATATCCATAGATTACCCTAGTCCTTCTAAGGCTGGATTTCCTAAGGAGCATAAAAATTAAGTACTTATGTGGTATGGATGTGAGTGTCTTGTCTTGAGGACCTCACTCAATTACATTATCACAAATGTTGTAGGTTCAACAAATGCATTCCCATCTATCTCATGAGAAGAGCTAGGAAATTTATGGAGAGACTGAAACATGGACTCACTGATGGACAATAAACAGACAACAGCTGACAGGCATCACTGCTCACTGAACTACCAACGCTGTAAGACCCTTCTGTGTTGTGCACCCACTTAAATAATCTGCTGAATCTGCTTCTGTTCCAAATTTTGCTAGTGATACACATTTGGGACAGTCCTGATGAAATTTGTTAGGTCAGGACTCTGAGAAGAGAATGAGCACCTTCAAAATGCCAAGAAACCAGGCAAGGTGATATAATAAACATACTCACAGCTGCATAATTAAAAGGCAGTCATACAAAAGACTCTGCTTGTGATGTGACACAAGGTCCCACAGAAAAATGTTTTGCAAATTTCTTGATTCCTATTCCCACTATTTCTATTGCAACTGGGGACTGAACTATTTCAAAGACTTTTCTAGAGAAAACCAGGAGTAAATGGCCAAGTGATTGTTTAAATAGTGCATCAAATTTTTACAGCATTTGCCACCCACAAAAAAGAAGTTCCTACTGGAATCCTATAGCAGAAGGATACAAATTCACTACGAAGAACATGCAGCAAGTGTAGACTGATGGCCACTGGATGATGCAATAGCAGCATGTCTGCAGTTTCTACAAGCTATTGCCAGAATAAAAATTTTGACTTATTGAGATATATACTCTCTAACATGGCAATAAAAACCAACAACAATGGTTTTGGTTTTTTTGTTTGGTTTTTTTTTTTAGCCTTTTGACCTGTCAGCCTTGCCTGGATGCAGAAACAGGTCAGCTCAGTTGTATCTTTCTGATTATTTGATGCATTTATTCCATGCAGCATTCATTAGTTATTATTCTATATAAACTTTTGTGTAGTGCTATTGTTTAATTTTTACCATACAGCAGCAACAATTGCTCAAGTAAGGCTCATGCCCAGCTGTTGTAGGTACAAACAAACAATATTTTCATACATAAAATTTATATATACATTTTTTACTTATGTTTGTATATATAAATATGCATATATATTATATAATATGTAATAGAAGATATAGAATACATATACATAAATGAAAGGTGCTGGTACCAACTACAGAAAACTGAGTAGGGACAATTCACAGAACAACAAGGCCAGAAAGGCACTTGGGCCATGTCACATTACCTGTGCAAGTCCAGCTTCTGAAGCACTGAGTCTTGTTTTGTGTCTTTGAAAAAAACACAGCCTGATTCAAGAGTTGTAAAACAGTTATCCCTTGGGTGACCATCAATGATCTGTCAGGTTTCTCACAGGCATTAGGTCCTAAATGGACCTTAAGGAATGGAAGGCCCACTTAGGATCTAATGCCAGGTTGAACATGAAGTGATCTTCCTGGAAGAACTTG
>VXBQ01006423.1:48932-64833 GCA_013400175.1 Phainopepla nitens | reverse complement strand
CTATTTTAAAAGGTATTTCCCTCTATAATTTACCAAATTGAAAGCTAGGACAGTAGCTACGAGCAAGCAGTTTGAAAAATCTGCATTATCCTTGCTACTGTCCAAAAACGACTGTGCTTTCACATACAGACCTTGCTGGAAACCCTAGTTTAGGCACAGCTGTGACAAATCCTGCTCCAGCATTTTTAGTTCAAGTCCAGTTCTTCAGGATTCTGATATAACTTTCCCAAATTAGTGACAGACTTGTCACTGACATTGAGGGGAACCTGAAACAAACAGTCTCACAGAAATGAGGGATGTCTTACCACAGAAATACCTCTGAAATTAAACAGGTTATGAGTCTGAATGAGAAGACAGTACACACATAGAAAATGTGCTACATGCTGCAGTTCCCCATTCAGTAATTAATATCTGCTGATATATATGAGACTAGGATGATCCACATTGAGGAATTTATGGAGAAGGAGCACAGGGGAGAGATAAAATATGGGCAGAGTACTGCATGAACTCTAAAAAATAGAAAGAAAAGGAAGATGGCTAAACTGCTCCAGCTCAAAAGAAAGGCGATCTCCAGACCTCAGGTGATTAGTAGTGCTAGACAGATATCCCTCTTTTTTCTCACTTAAGCATTTTAGGTCCTGTTATTCATGTTTCTTCATTCTTAACAGTGTTTTATAGCTGCTCAAGAAGATAAATATCTGTCCTGCAAAGAATTCCCTTAAAGATTTTATGCAACACTGTACATAAATACTATGCCTAGTACAGAAAGGATCTGTCCATATTCAAACCGACACAAGCCACTTATTTCTGCACAGTGATTTTTTTTTTCTGTTACACTAGACAATCATATTTGTGGTATATTTAGAAAGAAAGACAGAAATTTTTGCTAGCTTCTGTATCACTACTTCTTAATGACTCAACTTTATTTTAATGCCACATATTGCACAGCTACCAGCCTGTTGGAAATATTTCTGCATCCTATTTTGTTAGTTGTCCTACAATTTCAGAAGCTTGTGATCTCTTATGGAAGTTTGCAGATGTAGATCCCTCTCCCTCCCCAGCTATAGCACAACAATGCATGCCAGAACATAAGCTCTGGCACAGACTTTGGAGACGGATGTGGAAAGGTTACATAATTTTGCAATAAATTCATTATGATCAAGCAGCACCAGTTAAAGCAATCACTCTCCTGGCCAAAGAAATAAGTGAGGAAAAGAAAAACAAAAACCCCAAGTCTTCACTTTTCTGATGTCCTGTTGCATCAAAGCACAGGTTGCAACAAGCTGAGAAACTGTAATGTGCTTCAACGTCTTTTTCAGTTGCTATGGTACAGTTTCTTATGGAAAATTCCTTGTTCTGCGTGATGTTTTTCCTGCCTCATTTGGGATGGCAGAACCGTTCCTTGTGTCACCTGAGAAACCGGGCTGTCAGTTTCCACCTATTGGTGAGAAAGAAACTCATCAGCAGCAGAACTCAATGGAAAATTCCTTGGTTAGAAGTTTCTGCGCTGGAGGCCAACATGACAGTGGGGAGCAAGGACAGATAGGTCAGGGGATGAGGGTGCCACACAGGAGATCTGGCTTCCACCTCAGGGTCAGACACAGATTTCCTGTGTAATCTGGGGCAAAGGACTTAATCACTGGGACTCCCTGCTCATATAGGCAGGACAACCAAGCATCCTTTCCCCGTTCTTCACCCTGTGTGTGAAGCCCCAGGTCCTGTAACCTTCCTGCTGGACAACCAAGTAGTTCTAGGTTACAGGAGTGGGGCCATAGCCCAAAAGCTCTTCAGGCAAGGGTTATGTGCACCTGCAGAGTCTCCCGTGCTTTGCACAGTGAGGTCTTGTTTGGACCATGGGGCTCTAAAGTAATGCATGAAAATAATACTAACTGATTTCATTATTCTCTGTTTTTTAAGGAAAAATATCAACACGAGCAAGGAGAGAAAACTCCAGCTTTATTGTACAGCCAAATAGGAAAAACACTGGGTTTTTGGAGGAGATCTGCAATCTATTTTCTGCATAGATAATACTGAAAATTGCCAGAAACATAGTATAAAAATCGTATTATAGCATCACACTAGTGATATGAAGCAATCAGGGATCAGACCTTTTCACTAGGAGAATTTTTTTTATGGACTAGTTGGAAGTAATCCGATTTTAATGTGACATTTTTCCTGCTGGAGTGTTTGCCCTTCCAATCAAAAAATAATTAGATTCCACCAGTTTTGATTCATGACAAAAACAAAGCATGGTTAAAAAAGAAAAATGAAAAAAATTACTTATATTTTAATGCTGTTGGATACCTACGGTACTTCAGAATGTTGAAATTTCCATGGACTCCCTGTGGTGGTGAGAAGAGCTTTTGACCTCTCTGACCAAATGGGTTTTGAAAATAATAAATGCATTAAGTGTTTGAAAAGAGACTCCTTTATTAATGTCTGTCATGAGAATGAAGAGTGTTCAAAATATGACAATGCAAGTGCATTTCACAGGACAAATTTTCTGATGGTGCCAATATTTAAAGCTCCATTGACTTCAGTGGAGTTTCACCCTTTGATCTAAGAAGGTTTGGACTTGTTGGATATCACTTGCAGTAACAAATAACTTTTTGTCTTTTAGAGTCCCTTACCAGAGAAGTTCAACAAGAAAATTAATGGAAACAGGTGTAGGACTGAAAGAAAATATACTATCATTAATTAAATATTAGTCAAAACATTCAAAATTTTGATCCTCATAGCATTAATTCCAGCAAAAGGCTAGTTAAAAATTTCACTGAAAAATATTAAAGATGTAAAATAAAGTTTCAAATATTTGGCAGCAGAAAAAGACTAATTTTCAGTTACTTTTTTGCTTTCTAAAACAAAGAATCAAATTTAACATTCCAAAGTGGGAAAATCCTTCCCCTCCCCCATACAAGCACACAAAAAGCCACTCTTACCCATATTTTTGAAATATTTTCACAAATTGAAATATTTTCCAAAAAAATTTCATTTTAAAATACCAACTTGTTTAAATTTTATTGAAGATTTTTTTTTCTGTTTCAACAGTTCAAGTTGAAACTTGAGACAAATTTGAAACAAGTGCCCTCTGCTTTCTCTTGTAATTTAAAGCAGCAAACATTGAAGTGCTGAAATCTCCCATGGGAGGAAAATTCTGTTTTTGAACAGCTTTACTTCTGTGCATTTAAAATCTCAGCTACTGGAACTCTGGAGGGTAAGGACTTGTACTGAAGACGGAATTATTCAGTAAAGGCTATACTATTCTGGCTGTACAATGTGATTGGTAAAGGCTGCAGGACCTTCCTCTCTCATTTTGCATTATGATGGGGGAACCACTCTTTCAAGGCTGCCACCAGATGAAGAACTGGTTGCCAGTCTCACATAGAAGCCCGTGCAGGATCCCTGCACAACAGCCCATTGCTCCACTGATTATTTTCCTCATTCTACCAATTTGGACTCCCTGTTGACAACCTTTACATTCTGATCTGAATTATGTGATTTAAAAGCAATTGCTCTTAAAATCTCTCCCAGGCTGAACAAAATGATAAAAATGAAAGCGGGATTCTGCACTTTAATTCTTACATTACCGCAAAGACTCATCTATGCACCAATCCTTTGGAATACCAAAAGTTCTGCATGCAACTGTATTTTTATGTTAGAACTCTGCATTTGAATTATGATGGGCCATCTCATCTTCAGTAAGGCTGGTGCTGTTATATCAATATTCCTAATAAAAGAAAATCTGAAGAATAGTTCCTCAGCTTTTCAACAGCCAGTGCAAATTAGGATATCTCTTAAATACCCAGACCCTTTGATAATCACAAGCATTGCTGTTACATTTCTCTTCTCCTAGCATCCTAATAATTTTCCCCCTTGTATCTCCAGCAACAAAAGTAGAAGCTGGGGCCTGGAGGTGGGGTGCACAGACTGATACAGAAATAGAGTGACCTAGAAGATGTTTTTGTTGTTCATCTTGTACTCTACTGATCCTTTCACACTCTCCAAAGAGCTGAGACATTTTATAATTATGACCATAATGCAACGCCATCAGGGATTCAAGAAGACCTCCCTACTGAACATCTAGAGAAGCAATAAACGTCAGTATAAAAGCTACAAAACCAAATCAACAAATGGTTAAAGCCACAGTTACAAGGCCCTGCCACATCAATCTCTGGTTCCCTTCACTGGGGCTACAGAGGAGTGTGGGTAAAATTCCTTTCTCTACCTGACCAGCCTAGTCAGCTGTTGGGATGAAATGTAACGTAATGTAATGTAACATTGGAAAACTTAATGAACACACTGGACAGGTGAAAGGCAATTAGAAAATCCTTAATCAAACACTGTGTGTTTGACAATTCAGGCAATGTATGAAAAGCAAAGACTACTTGCCTAAATCCTTTTGTTCTCTTAATCCTAATCCTGAAACCATGGGGAACAAGGTACGTAGTGATTGTAATTGTGTTAAGTTTGGAAAGTACAGCTGCAAAACATTAGCTTCATCAGAGTAAACTGACAACAAGCCTACCCTTTTCCTTGCTTATCTTTTATTTCCTTTTCCCTCCCCCACTCTCTCCTTCCTTCTCTTTGTTTGGGAGCGAGAGATCTGTATGCTCTGCTGTCTCCCAGAGTAACACTTCTTTCCAGAGCCCTCTCTGGTTATTGGTTGGGTGCAAGTCATAGGATTTTGTATTTTCCTTTCCCTATTATCTGAGCATGATTTGTATCTGCTGCATATTTGTGACGTTGGTTCAATTTTGTCCAGCCTAATTAGTTTTCTCAGTAATTGTTTCTTGCAGTTTATATTTATGACATCATGGTCAACCTTGAAGTGTTTGCTGGCCTAAACAGTGCCTAAAGGTAAGAATTTTTCTCCATGTTTTCAACATGGGCATAATTCCCTCTAGCAAAGCCTAAAGACATATATTGTATTCTGCCCATACGGAGCAGCTGCCTGTTAAAGGTAACAAGCAAAATTTTAGAGTTTGCATTGACTTTCCCTTCTTCCATAATCTTGCTATAAAATGTAGTATTTTTGCATTCATGTACAGGTTCATTTCGTAAGTCTTTACTTTACTTTTTCCTGATGCTTTGCTCCACCGTCTTTCATTGAGTTGAAGAGGAAGGGAGAAGAAACTATTGTGCTCTGTGGATCAAACTATCAACCTTCTGTAAATCAGACTAACTGTTCAAATGTGTGATTTTTCTTACAGTCATCCTACAGCTTGCACAATTCTTTCACACAAAGAATCTCAATAATTTAAGTGTATCAGAATGCAGAAATGCTTGGCTTGCACGGCATTAAATGGCTCATTAATTTACTTAAAAGCATCAACCCAAAACCTAATTCCAAATACAAAGAACAGCAGTAGCTAAGTTTGGTTTGAATATGTTCAAATAGGCTTTGATCTACGGCTGCCTTAGACTGATTACCCAGAGAGTTAACATGCAATGCAAAACTCCAAGTCCAGCTTGGCACTGACACAGCCTCTCAGAATTTCAACCAGAAAGCAGAGTAGGGAATAATGGGCAGCTTGTGACCATGGACGATTTATATCCTAGCTTGTGAACCAGGATTTCTTTTCCTTATTACGTGAGTGTTGAGATCTAGGAAAGATTTAAACCAAGGATTGATATCTTTCCTGAGACCACATTTCCATTTTAATAATTGTTCTTCCTTTTTAAAAATGAAAACTCATCTCTTGAGATACTTTGGCTAATGAACAGTGTGGATTTTAACATGCATGATTGTATATACTTTACCCATAAAGAAACACCACAGAAAGCACAGCAATGTTTCTTAAAAGCTTTTGCAGACATCTAGATGGGATGTATGACTGGTCTGATGAGGCCAAGAGCTCACTGTGGGTGGGCACAGTCCGTTTCATACAATGAAAAATAGCTAGGGCACACAGAGGCAGAAACTCCATCCCAAGAGAAGACAAAAAAAAAAATCAAGCATTTCTCTGTACACTTTCTCTCCATTGTTATAAAAACCACNCAGGAGCAGTGAACACCTGTGTGCTTTGTTCTGTCTTGAAAACACTCTCTCTTGCAGTCAAAAACAGAAACCTACCAGTCCAAAATAAATATCTTACCAGTTTGTTTAATGTTGCCATTTACCACAGCCCTGTTTCAGATGTCGAGGCCAATCTCAAAACACACAGAGATCAATAGGCAGGAAAGATTCCTGTTGGATAAAATGGGAAATCAAATCTGGATTGGGCCTCTAGATGAAAGCTATCACTGTAAAGAAAAGTCGGAATCGTCTCATCTTCCTCCTTCAGTCATAAGCTGGACTTCATGATCTTGGATTTTTTTTCCAATCTTAATTATTCTATGATTTCTAAAAGATTTACATTATTTTGCACTGTGTTTATTCTTCGGTGTGGTACAATTTCAGGGCTCTCTAAAATACTGCCATTTAAAGAGGCAAAAAACTAACTTTAAAGTGAAATATAACCTTGTGGTAAATGTGGGAAACCATTTCCAGCAAGGAAATGTGCTACATCAGAATGCATAATGCAAAAGCCTTTAGCAAGTTGGGAAATGGAAATCTTCCTCTTCAGGTAAAAAAACCTAAGACAAAAAGGAAATATGTTCTCCAAGAGCTCTCTGTGAATTTGAGTCTTAAGTCTGTGCTCCTATAACACATCTTCAGGATAAGAACTGAGATTTACTGTGACACCCCACTGAAAAAAGGCACCCATCTTCTCCTCTCAGGGGTGGGCACAAGGCCAAAAGGCCCTTTCCTGCAAGGCTGAGTTGAAAACAGAGCTTTTGAGCTTCATGTCTGATGCCTGCTGGAGCTGACTGTGGCATCTGAAGGAGTCCAGCCCACTAATTCATCCTGCCCTGTAGCGGCCACAGAACTGATATGACTTGGTCACACGCAGTTTACACCTGCAGTCAGCCCTGGGCTACTGAAGTTGAGGGAACACAAACTTGCCTCTTCTTGTCCTGCTACAGATGGGGTGCCCTTCTCCAGGCACTTCGTGAATCCGGTGGGTGTTCAGAGCCCTCGGGGCAGAACCAAAGGGTCAACACTGTGATTGCACTGAGTGCAGACACTAATCATCCCTGATCTTGCTAACACTGTTTCACGTCATTACCTGCCAGGACAGATGAGCATCAGCTCTCTGCTGCAATGGCTCTGGCTGATCTGTTACCCTCTGGCCTTTCAGCTGCTTCTGATCTCTCTTCTCCTCTGCTCCCCTGGTCCTGAGCATTTCAGCCACAGAAGGATATAAATATGTTGCTGTTAATGTCATGGAAGGTGCTACATAGTATTCAGGGAATATCTCTTGTTTATTAGACAGGATGAAAAGGACACCAGTGTATCACCGACCATAGGCCAATCTTTAGGTGTTAGAAGACTTGAAAGAAATACACACCTTAAGGTTTATTGGATACTTATTTGAAGAAAGGTTCCTAATAGGTACTGCCATTTTCAGGTACTAGAAGAGTTACTACCACGATCCACTGTAGCAATTTGTCCACTCCTGAACTGAGCAGACAGAGTATGCAAAATAAAGTGAGAATTTACCATCAACATAAGCAAGAATGGCATTGCTGGACAATAATAACACAAAACATTTCATTCTCATCTGATTATACAGCACCTTTTCACACCTGCCATTGCACAAGTGAACTTCACGGACCGAAGCATCACAAACCCATTAGAACACAAGACTGTGTAACAGGGTTCTTCTAAATCAGATGTTGGGAATTAGCCTATAAGATTTTCTCTTTCTCTTTACCACTCAAGAAGGAGATTTCCAAGCTTTCCTGCGTGGGGCAGGTCAATGCGTTTCTGTCTGGAGGCAATCCCCCTGCTAGTGCAGTCTCAACAGCCCCTTGAGTGGAGACTGCAAATACTGCAAAATGGTTGCATTTCTTCTGATGAGAATAAAATAGGGACAAGATAAATCATATCCTCCCGCAACATGGTTGGAATAAATCAGACATGTATTTACTGTGTTTTCTTTGCCAAAAGCTGAAGCTGAGTTTCTTGTTTCTTTTCCATTTATCTTTTTCTGTTCCTACTTTGTATGGGACATGTTCCACTTGATGGGTGCTGGTTTTGTTTTCAGCTATTTCTTGGGTTTTTTTGCCACAGGCCTTCCAAGCTGTGGGCACCGAAATAAAAAAAAAAAGTACATCCTTGAAAGAAAGCCTAAGAAGCCATAACCAAACCGTCTAAAGAAATCCTCAGCAGCCCTCAGAAATAAGAGTCGCTGTGTGGGAATGGCTTCATTTCAGAAAGATTCTAATTGAAACTGTGGCTCAAGGAAATATTCATAATGGCAACTCAAAATTCTGTCAAATCTCTCTTTCCTTCAAAATTATATAAACTGGAGATTGTTTGAAGTTAGATTTAGTTTCTATCCAATCCTGGGAATAAATAACAACATGATAGAGACAGCCACCCCATTTTCCATTCCTTCTTTCCAGTTCTGTGGGAAAGAAACCAAAGTGGGAGGAGAAAAGAAGAAACCAATCTCTGAAAACAGCTTTGCTTCTCATCTTCTTAACTCTGATTCCAACCATCCAATACAACTCAGAGCTGCTCAAGGCATCCTCTTGCAGCCTTTTCCTGCACCTCTGCAACTACTGACTTTCAGCAGTTTCCAACAACCAGTTTTCAAAGGCATTTAGGTAGCTAAAGGTGAAGCAATAATTTACTGGAATTTCCCAAAGTACTAAGATGACTAAGCCTCTGAATTCTATTGACCAGACCTTACACTTTGAAGCTGTTTAGGGCTCCTTAGAAAACCAGTAGCTTAGTTTTATTTAGCACCTGAATGCTGTTTCAGTGGACTAGCTGACATCTGGAAATGGAATTTAGATTCCCCCAACTGCAGAAATTAAAAAAAAAAATCCCTAGAGAGAGTATTAGCATTAGAGTATTATTATATATATAGTATTAGATATACAGAGATATGTCGCAATATAGAGAAACAGGAAATAATTAATATGCATACACGACATATTTTTCATAAATGCCAACAACACCCCTATGCAATATGTTTTCCATTTACTTGTTTAATTGGCCCCCAAAGCTAACAGGCAAGTTGCTAACCATAGGTATGGCACAACTTTTCATTCAGAGAATTTCTAAGAATTTCAGACCTTGTTGCAGCGTTTTGACTTGGCATATTTGACACGTATTTTCACCTTCAGGGGTTTTGTACTTCAATCACAGTAGGTCCCTCTCAATCTGCAAATAATTGCCTTCAATTATTATGGGCATAGGTGGACTAGAGATAAGACTAGTCCAGTGGTCACCTCATACCAGATCTGTATGCCTCATAATTCAATCCACATTCTGACCTTTGAAGACCAGGAGCCCATCTTCTGTGAAATGTTCTGCTCAATAAGAGGCTGAGAAAGCCACTACAACCCTCACTGCCAAGTACTACCAAGCTCAAGGACTGCCTGTCTCTCCTTGTGTCCCTCAGACATCATCCCACTAGGCAGGCGTCCCTTCAGCATCCTTAACCGAGAAAGCAGAGAGGGTAATGAAAGATGTTCTCACTTCTTTCCAACAAATCAAAAGAAAACTAGCATAAGGGCAAGTGAGAAAGAGAGAGCTCTAGAAAATTATCATAAAATGCATTTCAGCTGTTGACTAATGATAGAAATATGTTCCTGGAATTGCCTACTCACATAATCCCAATTTTTATATGACTCAAAAATGCTGAACTCATGTATTTTACTATAGAGAACATATATCTAAATTAAAATGGGCATATTAATTAAGCATCTTCCACTGAGAAAATAATAATCTTGTATTTTTCCCCAGCTGATTTTGTAGAACATGAGAAGCCTATTTTTAGAAGTTCAATTAACAAACTAATGCTGACAAAAAAATTTGAAGAACATTACAGAGTACTTATTAATATTACCAACTGTGTTACTCTGATAAAATTTTAAATGTCTGTTAGATTCAACTTGTTGCTGGTCTACCCTATGCTTGTAAAACAGATGCCGATTAGTCTGAGACATTGAGGAGCTCCCCAGCAAAAACCTGTCAAAACCAAAACTAACATGCTTAAACCTTATGAACCTCAGTGGCATTTTTGCTGGGAAAGGGTCCTCACAACAGATGATAAGCAAGCTACACAGGCTGCAGGACAAGAAAAGCTTTGGGACATTAACCACCCAAGACCAGCTGGAAAAGCTCGAGATTTTTTGCATCCCAGCCCTCATATTTATCTCCAGTGTGCTACAGTAGGAAAAGCAGCTCCCTGGTAGAATTTAGTAGCCAGAGTACAAATGATGTAGGAAAGGGAGGGACAAAACTGAGCAGGTAATCTCCTGACAGGTGCGAGCTGCCATGCAAGTCAATACTGCCCCAATCACACACAGAAACATGAGGGGCATGCGTATATTCAGAGTTCTGATAGCTCCGGGCATAACAGGCCACCCAGAGCCTCCCTGCCTGTGGCAGATCTGCAGACTTGCAAAGCCGACCACATGGTCCTGCAGGACACAAGCTGCTAGACTTCTCTCAAATGTTGATCTCAAAGCACTGACATTTTTAATTGCTCAGAGACAGCTGCTGGTGAGAGCAATGAAGATGTTACCCACAGCTAAAAAATAAAATGGCCCATCACACTGCAACTGCAATAAATACTTCTCTGTCTTAACTAATGATTACTGTGGGCATCTGTATTCCTGATAGTTTTCTTCCAAAATTCATCTTTAGTTGAGCTCAAGCTCAGGGCTAACTGCATTTTTACACAAACATGATTTCTGAATAACGATGCAAACTTGCTTGGTGATGAATTCACCAATATACAAAGTTATTTAGTTATAACTTTCTTGTACTTTAGTATCTCTCAGACTAAAAATTTCTCATTTTATTCTTATCTCCCTGGGATGTGTATTTCTCACTTAGCCATAACTTTCACTAACACAAATAAATAAATCCAAGGCCAAATCCTACTTCCATGCATAGGCTCATGATAGGGATGTTTTCCAGATTACCTTTCTTTTTCCCATTCAGTTTAAGTACTACCCATGCAGGTTTCTGTATATAAAAACAACATCCACAGAACCTAGTTTGCAGAGTCTCAAAAGCATAACTTAATCATTAGAATTTAAATTGCTATTTGTCATTTACATTTTACAGATTTAGATAGGTGTTCTGGTGACAGAGCACTATATGTATTTCTAAAACAGATGTATTATCAAATGACAAACTGAATGTGGCAACACCATGGAGACTACACTACAGTAAAAGTACCACATCGGTTTTTTTCACCTTGACTAATAACCTAATTGCAGAGAATGTGTGAACATGTGCTTAATTTCACTTATCTTTCAGAAAGTGGGCTCTTTGACTGAAATCAATAGTTGAGCTTGATGTAGACAGTGTACTTCAGTGCTCTGCTGAGGAAGAACAGTGTTGTTATCTGAAGTTTACCTGACAAATTTAAGCCATTTAAAGCCTTTAATTAAGGCTTCACCTTAATTTTGACACTGGACGCTTCCTTGAGAGTGCATGTTTCATACTGTCTTGACTCATATTATGTACTTGAAATGCATACTTTGGATCTTTGCTTATAAGACGTCCTTATAACATCTGCTATTTACCCTGAAGTATGTTTCATGTGCTGTTATTTCCAGGTGGTAAAACACTTGTGCTATCCACAAAAGAGAGATCAGACTCAAAGCTGTTCTTTCTTGCAGTTGCATTTCCAGCATTTGGACTTCAGTGAAAATATTTTACTGAATAATCTGGGTCACAGAACAACATTCTGTGTGATGAAATGCAAATATTTTGCAGAGAGTATATCTTCCTTTTTTGATTAGATTAGTAAATGGACTTCAAGGACAGATCAAGACTGCAACAAAAGTTATATCCTAAGGAAAAAAATGATTCTGTGGGCTTGCCTCAACACTAAATGAGAAAATTTATAAGCTTTTCTTTCAAATTCTGAAATTTTAATGAGGTAAAATCCCACACTTTTCAAGTTGAAGCCTTCTGCCTTTGGGAGAATTTCTTCCATCTGATTGAAAAACAAAAAAAAAATGCAGGTTTATTAGGTCGCAGAATGAGCAGCAGGAGTAAAAGTATCTATTTTCGCTAAAATACATTTATTCCCTATTACATCTTATTAGGATGGCAAAGGAAAAAATATTTCGCACTCAGAATACTATGGTCTGGGAGAAAAATCTCTTGCCCAGTTTAAAAAAAGTCAAATGCAACAAATGGAAATACACCACTGATATATACAGCTGCCGTTTCTGACATACCTATGACTTGATAAACAATTGTAAAGACACACATTTTAAATGGTGACTGCAATCAGAGATTAAAATATGCAGTCAAACTACAAAAGTACTTAGTCAAAATAATAAAATGTAACTTAATTATTCTTTATATCATTATTCATCCAATAAAATATCTCCAGAGTAAAACAAACAGTAGGATCAGGACAAGAAGTAAATATAATTTTTATATCTCTCCTTGTAATCTCAACCTCATCCATGTTTGTCTTTCAGCATACGATGTTTTTTTAATTTTCAGCATCTGAAGAGTGCAAAGTGAGTGCCTTGTTAAACATCATAATCACAGCTAACAGTGAATGCCAGGAATGACAAGTTCAGCTTGGACAGAGAGGTTTCTCTTCCCAGGCTAGATTTCACTAAGATTCATCAGTTTTGCTCCTCTGCATTCTGGCTGCTGAGGTCATAGTGTCTTTTATAGGAAAATGAGCTGCTTATAAATTTTCAGCTCTGCAAGCTTTGGGAGTCGGTGGAAAATCCCCAGCCTCAGGGCTTAGCTAGCTAAGAAAACACTACAGCAGCCCCTTTTTTTTTTTTAGTCACTCAAATATAAAAGCCTTTCAAAAGAGATGGAAATGTTCACAGAGTGTTTGTATTGGGCAGTCATTCTTCTGTGCACAGGATTAACAACTCAATTAATTTTTTACCTTATAATGTTAGGCAAAAATTACCCCTATTCCTCAGGACTGTAGGTAAGTGTAGGGTGACAGACACAGCCTGAATAAAGTCGAATGGAGACTACCTGCTGCAGACAGTCTCCATTTTACACACTGCCACTTTTCAAAGGACACTACCTGTGCAGGATGATCAGCACCCAGAAACAGACAACTATGTTGCTCTGGGTCAGAGGCCTGTCAGATCCCTGCAGCACAGAGACTCTCCTGGTGAATTTTATTTTTGCAGCTTTTATTTCACCAGAGTGTCATGTCCCCACCTGACAGAGAGAGTTTGCGCGCCCAGCAAAGAAATGCCTGCGGGGACTAGGCTCTGCCGTGGGACTCCTGGGACAAGGATGCCTGAGAAATACAGACCAGGTGATCACCGTCCCTCCTTTTCTTGTGCCTACCCTGTAAATACAGAAAACTACTCCTTTTTTCACATTAAATGACTCACTGATATTGATCCAAGGGTTGGGAAGAAGGTTGTCAACGTGCTCCAAAATTAAGAGAAGCCAGACTGGTTTGTAAGGTGTGAGTGGTCAGACCTGTGAAAAACAACGTGTTGAACTACAACTAGCTGCACCCTTGTGCAAACAGCCTGGTAGAGGAACTGCAACTCAGTGGGCCCTAGTGTCTGGCTGCTTCCTGTTCTATTCAGAGAACAGAAAGCTCTGTTCTCTGTGGCTGTGACAGGGCTGTCTCCCCAAGGTGACAGAGAAGGGCAAGCTCTGCACACTCATGTGCTTCTGCTCTGTTCAAATGCTCTCAAGTAATCAAAACTGAATTTAAAAAGAATGTAATGAATAAAACAAAAAATCCAGATTTCTTTCTGTTTCCTCAGGCTTCTGGGGTCTGCCTCATATTCTGAACCTTTTCTTCAGATTTTTTTCATTCTAAAATGAAATCTGACATCACTACAAGAATGCAAGGCCTATGGCTTTAAAGACAAACATCCTGTACTATGGGAGTCATGATAAAATGAAAAGAATAACTGTACTATTTCTTTTCTCCCTCAAAAGTCGTTAAAGAAGGTGGTGGACTGAAGCAGAGCACTGCTGCAGCTTTCCTGACTAATGGGAGCTCACAAAATCGGACTATGCATACGTTAAAAAGAAATATATACTTAAAGAGCAAGGAAAGTCAGAAAAAGATTGAAGTCACCCTTAACTAAATAATGTAACAATCCCTAAAATGCAAATGAAAATCCCTAAGCATAAATTGAAAAGTTCAGTGCTCAGAAGGGGATAAAAGAGGGGTGCTATCAAAACTTCTGCCTTTAAAATTAGCACTGCACATGCAATTAGAAATTTACTCTGGAACTGGAACTATGGGCTAAATTCATTTTTTCAGATCAGCAAATAAATAAAAAATAATTTAGATAAAAAATAATTTAGAAAAATTATTTCTGCCAGCTTTTTTCAGACTTTCCCTAATGGAAGCCAACTGGAAGTAAAACAACTATTATCTAAACTGCATATTCAGACTCTTACACTTAAAGGAATAGAATCTGAAAATGCAGAAATATAGATGAAATATTAAGACTATCTCAAGAACATCCCCAAATTTCCCATATGAAAGTCACAATCCACACCTCATCATCTGAAATGCAATGGCTATTTATAAGGCCAGTCACTGAAAACATCTTGCCACTAAACCATCCACAGACTAATCAATAAGGCTGCCCAGTACAGTACGCTCTTTTCCAACACTGAAATCAATGAAATTGACAAAATTTAGTGAGTTGCAGGTACAGATTAGCTGGGAAGTGCAAACTGATGTCAGTGCAGCTATTTCTGCACTATAGGGGGCCTGAAACCGGGAGCTTGCAAACCTGCTTCATTAAAGGGCAAAGCTCTCACCTTCCTTTCAGTAGCACCCAAACAACCTCACTGACTTCATCTGGCAGAGATAGGAGTTACTGGGGTAAGGCTCAGAGAACAATTTGATTCTCAAAATCCCAAAACCTGTAAGAAATTTCTTATCCAAATTCTGCCCTAAGAATCTCAGCCTGGGCACTTCCACTGACATTTTGTGACATCTCAGGTTTGGCTTCTCACATTTCTACCAACACAGCCATGTTATTTGCAGACTGCATTTCCACCATTAATCACAGAAATCTCACAGTCATGGACTGATACATTCCAAGTGCTAGGCTGCAAGTTAAGTGATGAAGAAAGTCTATAGCTGTTCCTTGAAAAAATAGACTTGTTTCTTCCATCCTCTTTCAACAGGTCTACTAGGCTTGGCTGATAACTTCAGCAACTACAATTTGTGTGCAGAGGTGTAGAGGACTAATTTTTGAAATACCATAATATTAATGAAAATCTCAAATATCTTAGGGTCTGTTACAGCTCATAAGATTAGTGAAGCTAACCATCTAGCAAAGGTTAGGATCTATGCCCCCAAGATATTATATTGTCCAGCTGATTTCAGGGAACAAAAATCTTGCAAGATTTGCCATCAGGTCCATAAACCGTGCAAGTTTTATGTACCTGATGATGTTACCTCCCTACAAAGTTATGCCTCAATTTTCAACAGCAACAACTGAACCTTGCATGTAATTCCAAGACGAAAGGTTTGCAATGCCTTAACTGCAAAGAGCACTGCAGCATGTCCAGGCTTCTGTCTCTTTCTCACCCATCTGAAATCAGAATTTTCACTATTTGACAAGAACTGACAAATGACAAATACCTTCTGCTTTCATACAGAAAGGAACCAAGAAGTCTGGTAGGTGTCTAAAACACGTCTGTGCATCTCAGACTGTATCATTTCAAGGTGAAAATATTCAAGATGTTGGAGTGGCAGATGAGCCCAGCAGCCAGCAGCAACCAACAGAACACGGCATGGAAAGGAAAAAGCCAGGAGCTCTGGGATAGCATGTCAGAGAGATATGCTGAACGAGCTGATGAGAAATACTGGTAGTTAAGCAGTAAATATCAGCCACTCCC